>SNQJ01S0231808.1:0-14170 GCA_010110895.2 Picea sitchensis
AGGGTTAAATTACAAAACCCTAACCTACCTTCCTACTATAAAAGGAACCTCACCCCTCACTCTCACATTACATTCTTTCTCTCACTCTTCTCTTGATCAGATCTTACTGCGGCTACTCTTGCTCAGTTCTGAAATTTTGGTGCTCAGTTCTCTGTTTGAGAGTTCGGCCTCCTTATGCTTTCTCTCTCTTGTTGTTTGGAGTCTTCTTGTGCTGGAGTAGGGTGTGGCTATCCTATGTATGGTCTCCTCTTGTTTTATGAAGTGGTGCGGCCCTCTCCTCTTGCTGCTACAGGTGTCGCGGCCCCTCATCCACCACTCATCCTTCCTCACTCTTGGTCTGATTTTTTTGTGGCTATCTTGTTCAGTCTATTTTGGGGTTACGGCCTCCTTGGAGTTTTTCTTTTAGCTAGATGGGAGCTTCATGGTTCCCCTTTGCTGGGTGTTGGTGCCGCAGTCTTTCCCTCTTGTTGTGTATGAGTGGAGCGGACCCTCCTCTAGCTGTATATGTGTCGCAGCCTCCTCCACAGGTCCTTCTAGATTGCTGCTAGCCTATCCTAGGCTGCCTCTGCCCCTCCTAGCCTACTGCTAGCCCTGTTTCTTTGGCTGTTGTTGATATGGTTCCAGTGTGGCTGCTGTCACTTATTATTTACAGCCTATAGGGCCTGTTAAGACAGCCCTAAGGCTGCTACTCAGAGCTGTCCATTTTCTGTGACAGTTCCCTACTTTTTAACAGTGTTTGCTTGAGCTGTTTGGGGTCTCTTTCACCCCCCTTGTTTGTCATTGCGGTTTTTCCTTTTTCAGCCATGTACTTGATGCTGATTGGTTTTCTACTCTAAGATCTTCTTGGCAAGACTGTCCATTTATATCATGATGAGATCAAACCCTTGAGGGTTTGATCCATGACCTTCATAACTTTTCTGAGCATAAAGAAAGAGGACAGCTACACCTCAGGTACTTCTATACATTTGTTTTGCTAAGGTAAGTTCAGATTTGTTACTAATGTTTATTCTTTCCAAGATAATATTCAGAAATGTTTTCTTCTCTTCATGATCAGTCCTAGTTTAAGATTAGTTCTCCTTAGCATGTTCAGATTTATGTTTTATGTATTTAATCTACTTCAGAAGTTTTTGTTTAAGTGTTGATCTTTATCTACAGTAGTGATCAATTTTGAAAGGACATTACTGTTTTTATTTTCCCTAAAATTCTTTTCCTAAGTCCTCTAGTTGACAAAAGCTACCTCCCTTCTGACAGCCTCCATGCCTTCACATTATTGGGTGGTTGGTTGTTCATCTACCATCCTCCCTCATTAATTAATTGTCTTGAAATCAGGGCTAAGGGAAGTAATGTGAATAAGGCTTGAGGTCCTTTGTTGTGGGGTTCCTCTCCCATTCCACACTGATGATATGCAGCACTTTAAGAGCCACCCCATCAGTGAACTTCTCCAGTAGTTTAATTAAACAATAATCATCCTACAATATTTACAAATATTTGCATACTTAATCTATATTTACAGATAATTACAGGCTGGAGGCTTGGAGGTGTTATTTCAAATCACCCAAAGAGATAAGGGAAAAGTGCAAATATAATACATGTTCACTAAACTAAGTCTCATCAATTCATCCCAGTTGAGAGGAAATCAAGCTCAATTTCCACTAAAGTTGAGGTACAACCCTTCCAATGAAGGACAAAATAATCCTTGGGTCTAGTGTAGGTGGTGTTTTTAGACAAACCCATGTCACTGCTAAGAAGAGATTGCTCGAACCAGTGGTAGAATGCTCTCTTAGATAGAAGAGGTTCGTCAAAGAATGTTGGTGGAGGTCATCCCTACTAAAAAGCAAGACTCGAAGAAACACACTAAAAACCAAAAGGAGAAGCATTGATGCAAGAGAAACAAGAGGAGCTACAGAAGTACAGTAATGGACAAAACAACGAAATGTATTATGCTTCATAGTTGTAATGCAAGGCAAAAAGGAGTGAATTGGATCTATGTTTGAAGCAGGATAACAATATGAAGGACTAGGTGGTACTATGAATCCTCCCCGAGTTTGGAGAATTCGATGAGTTAGTTGGAACACTACAAAGAAATTTAGAAAATTGTAGAACAACTATGGATGAACAACAAGTTAGGTCATGTTGCAGTCCTTATCCACACTTGCAATGACTGGAGCTAAGTCCTGCTCATAGTGTGTGTCATGAAATACAGAATACCCTGGGTTCAAAAGCCATTTGTCCTTTTGGAGCTTAGACCTCTTTAAAATTCTAAGGCTTTACTCCTAGGGAAGCGAAGGGAGATTTGGAGCCCTGGATTATTGTGCCTCCTAAGGGACACACTAAAATGTGAGACCATCATTTGAAATGAAACGATGTATGCGTTGTGAGGGGATAGTCTTTATCTATGGTCAAAGCGACTTGTTTAATTTATTCTTTAAGAACAAATGATGATTCCTCCACAAAATTCTTTAAACTTGGGTTTTTTATTTGATATTGCTTAATTTCCAGTGTGAAACCATTGAATAGTGGGGTACCTACTAGGAGTAACCCAAGGGTGGTTGATACTCTTCTTTGAACTTTGAAGGGTGTATGGGAGGAGAGCAAATCGTTTAGTTCCTCATAGGCTCCTTGATAGTCTTGGAAAAGAAGCAATCTATGATATACACCACTTGTTTTCAACTAATAGCCAATCAACCAATTGTTAATGCTATAACAACTAATCCCTAGTTAAATCATGGTGATTGCTAGCACCCTTAGATTTTGCAGCCATTCAAGGTTCCCTAAACCTAATAGACTCGACAAAGCAATTGTTGATAGTTGCCTGCCTTTGGAAATAAATGCCTATTGAGTTACTTGATCCATCTTGTTTTAAACATGTGTTGAAGTGGTGTCATGGTCATGATGAGGAAGATGTAAAATGACTTTATTTGTATATTCTTTAGATGCTGCAGTGGTTTCTAAATTTGAATGGGATAAGTTTGGATAGCCTAGCATAGTAATGTGAGGAGTTCATGAGAAAAGATGGGGTGATCAAAGAAATAGATGCTACTAGCTGCCCTTGGTACAAAATTAGGAAAAAGGAAATGAGCTATGGAAGAATTCAACCAAAATTTTAATGACAGTTAAGTCTTCATCAGAATCTCTAAAAAACCTCCTCCAGCTCCATATTGATTCTACATTACATGGGAAGCTTTTGAGGGAAATGAGAGATATCAACTAAGGATAGATCCACAGAACTATTAGAGATGCACAAAAACATACTTTAGAATAGATAAAGAATATACAGAATCTTTAAGGAAGTCAAAACATTCTGGTTTTACTAGAAGTTCTTCTTCAAAAACTAATGAAAGAAAAAGAAAAGAAAAGAAAAATGAGAGTCAAGAGTCTTCTAACGATGGTATTAAGGAATTGACTCAATTGATCAAACAAATGGAGATTAACCATACCAATCAAATTAATACTTTATCTAAATAGATTGATCACTATGGAGAGGTCTCAAAATAATAGACAACAACACAGGCCAAATGATAGGTGTCCAAGAAGACCTCCCCAAAATGTTCAAAGGCCACCTAATCCTTTTAGATCCCTGGCTTACAGTAGAGGCATCAAGCCCTTTGTATTGTAAGCCTTGTGGTGAATTTCATGAGGAAACAACTTGTCAAATTTTTCACTTAGGGGTTGTAATGAAGATGATTGTGTTGATCAAGGAAATGAACAAGTTAACGTGTGTGGTAGGAAATACAATGTGGGAATGTATGATTGGATGGATTTGCAGTCACATCAAAACTAAATACGGTTTACATGAATAATGATGTTGACAGTATGGAAAAATTTGGGCTAAGCCTACTCCCCCAATGATCTCAGAAAATGGCTAAGTATAGAGGCATTACCTACCAAAGGAATAGAAACAAAAGTCAAGATAAAAAATCAAATAAGCATATTCCTAAAGGTAGCTCAGCTTTCCACAAATCAGTGTGCATGCACAGGCTCAGGATAAGTGTGAGTTTGGTGGTTCGAGGTGTTAAAGATGTTGTTGATTAGGTTTTGAGAATCCATGAGAGAATCCCTTCACAAGGGGAGAAGGAATTAGCAGAAGCCAGAGAAGATCCTCCTCAAAATATTGTTGATGAACTGACCCAATGGTGAAGCACCAAGATGCAGTGGTTTGCAAGAATTGGGACCAGGGGAGATGGGAGAGATCAGCCTTTCTGCAACTTTTCTTTGCTTGTAAGCGAGTAAAATTTTCATAATTGCATGTTAGATTCAAGGGCTTCCAGTTCAAGATATTATGACTAGAGATAATGGAACAAAGATTAAGCAAGGATATCAGACCCTTATCACCAACATTGTGCCATGGATAGTAGAATAATTGAAGTACATGGATTAATCAAGGGTTTACAAGTACACTTTAGGCTTTTCGGACATCATGTTGAGATGGATATTGGTATTGATTGATCTTACGGTCATGGGAATGTTGCTTAATAAGAAAGGCTACGTGACTTTAAAGATGGCTTTTACAAATGGGTTTAATACGACATCCCACCACCCCAAATGGAAAATATTTTTAAGTTAAATAGGGAATTGAATAGGAAGTATCATGTTGAAGACTAAGAAAACATGGATGGTTTAAAATAAAGTGAGGATGATCTTGGTAATTATGTTGTTTTGTCTAACTCTATTATGCTGCCTTAAGAAGTTAAAAGATGATAGAAGGTGATGAAGTTTGAGTATATGAATTTTGATGGGTGCCTTTTTCTACAGTGGGAAAAGGTCACGAATAGTCATCGGTCTTTCAAGTAATTGAGAGAATTTAGTTTTGCTTACAGTTTAGGAGTTGCTATTAATAATGTGGCTGAATATGAGGTTTTGTTTCTTGGTTTAGAGTTTTGCAAAGACATGGGTGTCAAATATTTGAACATAAAAGGGGAGATCCAAATTTGGTGATCCAACAACTTAAGAATAATTTTGCTTGCAAATCAGAAAGGTTAAAGTATAGGAATGCAATATGGGATACCTATGGAAGATCTTGATGCTTTGAATCTTATTGCTATTTCTAAGGAACATAATTATAATGCTGATGAACTTGTTGTAGCCGCTTCCACACTTCAACTTTCCAAAGAGTTGATTAAAGACGTGTTTTGATGGAAATAATCTTTTAGGCCTAGGAGTTCCGGAGGATAATATAGGATCATTGGCAAATATTTGATGATGATAAAAAAATATGTTTTTTACTCAAATGAATTTACTACGAATTTCGCCAATGATAAAGAAAGAGGTTCATAACTACCACTGAAAATATGATAAAAGACAATTTCAATCCCTCGGCATACATTGCTCCAAAAAGAAAGATTTTTGATAGACAAGATGGTCATAAATGAAAAGAAGAGTCAAATGAAAAACCAAATGTGACCCACTTGAGGAGTCAACATAGGAGGTATGTGAGGCACAAGAATGGTGAAAATGAACAGAGCTACCCCTATAGAAGAAGAAATCAAATTGTCAAACTATTAAAAGAGTATAGGGATGTATTGGCTTTCCGCCTGATGAGCTCAAGGTCTATGGGGAGGATGTGATTCAACATGTGATTCCTCTAAAGGGAAGACACTAAGCCCTTTAGACGGAAAGTTGAAATGATTAACTTTGGAGTGGCTCCTTTGGTTCCAGCAAGGAATTACGAGGAAAATGTTAGCAGTAGAATTATAGCCAAGCTTCGACGACCTACTTCATAGTGCTCAAAACTTGAATTTATTACTAGGAAAAGAAAGAATGGAAAAAATTAGGCTATGTATTGATTCAGGAATTTAAACATTGCATACTGAAGACTATTATCCTCTTCCCAAGATGGAGACTTTACTTCAAAGGGTATGAGATTAGGAATGATTTCTATGCTTGACTATTTTTCAGGATATAATCAAGTCAGGAACTTAAGGAAGAAGATAGGCATAGACTACTTTTACTACTCCATGAGTCACACTGAATATTTAAGGAGTACCATTTTAGGATTTATCGAATCACAGGAGCTACTTTCAAAGAAGCTATGGATTATGCCTTTAGAGTATTAATTGGAAAAGAAATTAATAGAAATATATCAAGATGACTTAACTGTCTTTTCTAAGGATGGAAAGACTCATATATCATCTTCACTGAGTTTTAAGAAAGGTATAGAGTTTGGGGATTTCCTTAAATCACCCTTTCAATGGGATTTTAGAGGGTATGAGAAGGAGTAAACTCTTGGGGCCATATTATTTCAAAGATGGATGGGGTCAAGTTAGACCGAGAAAGAGTTGAAGCAATTGGAAAGGTACCATTACCTATTTCAAAGAAAGCTCTCCAATCCTTCTTAAGAAAAGCCAACTTGTTCATAGGTTCATTTCCTAATTATCTTTGAAGTTGTGAAACCTATATGCTCATTTGTAAAGTGTTAAATTTAGAAATGGAATGATGAGAAATAAAAACATTCAAGATATTAAAAATACATACATATCTGAAGCTCAGGTCCTTATTAGTGATTATTCTGGACTTTGGTGCCTCTCTTTTACCCTCGAAGATACTATTCTTTGGTGTAATGCATGGAAAAAATAGTCAGGAGCCACCGAGCAGCCCATTGCATATATGGTGGGAAGCCTTGGGAATCTTGAAATTAAATATCCTATCTTTGAAAATATGCTGTGGGTAGAAGTCTTAAACACTTTTGGGAGTTTTCATTGGATGATATTCAAGGTGACAGTTCATGTGCCTATTGATTAAGATGTCTTTATGTCAATGGGAGGGACTGGAGTACAAGAATTAGATGGATTGCTAAAATCCAGAGTATGATTTGGAAATCACACCCATAGAGTTGGTTCCAGAATTAGGGGGTTTTAGCTAAAATGTTAAGCTGAAGAGAAGTGAAAAGGCCCTTGGGTGGTTTTGCCAAAATTATGATCCAAAATCTCCTAACTTATTAAAGCTATAACAAGTGGAATGGTATACATATGTTATCTTTTATCTTAAAAATCTCACTTGTCCAAGATCATCTAGGTCATAAGAAAGGAACTGGGAACCAAGGAAATCTTCTAAGTATGTTCTCAATAGGGATGGATTAGGATGGAAAAATCGTGATGGAGTTATCCTTAGATGTGTGTATAATGTTGAATCAAAGAAACTAGTGGATGAATTCCATCATGGATTTTGTAGTGGACACTTTGCTGCTAAAAACTACTACACTGAGTCTTTAGGGGTAGGATATTATTGGCCTACAATCTTTTGAGGTGCATCAGGTTTGTGAGAAAATGTGACCTTGTCGACTTTTTCCGCAAGGAAAACAAGATTAGCCGCCCTCATACACAACCGGTTGTGATTGAAGCATACCTTTTTGACAGAAATGGGGTTTTGGACTTCATAAGAAAAATTCAAAAGTAATTCAAATAATGGGTATTCATGGTTTATTACAGCTACAGATTACTTTACCATATGGGTTGAAGCCATTCCCACTGAGTCGGCAACTGAAAAAGTTGTCATGGATTTCCTTGAAGATAAATTATTATTACTAGATTTGGGGTGCCTTCAAAATAGTGACGAGATAATGCTAAGGCTTTTTTGTTGTGAGATGTCTTCATTTTGTTTCAAGTATGACATTATATTGTCACATGCACGTAGTTACTATCCCCAAGGAAATGGTCAGTAGAATCAAGTAATAAAAACTTAATGACCATAGTTAAAGAAAATAGTGGGTGAAAATAAGAAATCTTGGGATAGTAAAATTAAGCTTGGCCATTATGAGTGAGGCAATTACAAAGAAACTGACAACGAGGAAAGAGTCATTTTGAGTTGACCTCTGTACAGTTGGAAAGCTAGGTTTGCCAGTGCACATAGCCTTCCTACTTATGGAATCGGAGTTGAGGATTCTTCCACTGGGTGGAATGCTTTTGAACGAGGGGGTAAATCGGTCATTGAATTAGGTAGATGGGAAATGGGGCCAGGCATATGATCGGACTTGTAAAAATCGGGTTAAGGTTAAGAAAGCTTTTGATATGTCAGACAGGCAGAGGGACTTCATGATTGGGGATCTCAGTTCTACTTTGGGATAAAAGAAGAAACCAGGAAACATGGAAAATTTGGCACGGCTTGCTAGTTTGGGTCCATGTTTAGTCGAGAGAGGGCTTAGCGAGGACTGTTCTTTCATCTCAAATGCATTTGATTGTTGCGACCCCATCAATATTCCAAAGAGGTGGGCAGCACCTCGAAGCTCTTCTTGAGATGAGCAACTAATTGTCCAAAAGGACACCCCTCTATATATCTATTCTCCTTATATTTTCCAGTTTTTTGTATTATTTCATTTATAAATGTTGATATAACTTAAAGAGTATTTCTTAACATCATAGATTCATTTATGTATAGATAAACTCTATTTAGGAGTATTCCTTGTATCATATGAGATTCTATATTGCTTAATTGTTATATAATTGCTGCGATATTTCATTATGTAATGTTGTTTATAGTAAGTAGATTTCATTTATCATGTATGAATATGTACTAATGTTAATTTTTGTATTGTTCACATTGTAGGAGCACTATTTTTTGTAGATGATGGATTCTCATATGCTCTCCATCTCCAAATGAGAAGATCGACCACCGTCCCATGTGGGCAGGATGTTGACCACCTATTCAACTAGAGAGTCAACTCCATATACCATGAATATATACACGATGAGTGCTACCATTTGAAAACCTCTTGGTTCTACAAGGCAATTTTGGCCTTGGCATTTTAATGTAATTGAATTTCACGCTCCCTGCATTAGGATTATAATGTAATGCGTCTACATGGATCATAGTTTAGATAATCCCGATTTTTATTAGGTTTTCTTCATTAGGAGAGTTCCTTTCAGTGAGTTTTTTTTATCCACGGGATATTAATCTGGCCTAACCAACCTTATTAATCCCTTGAGTTTTTCACTCCTCACAATAATTTCTCAAAAGTAGTGAAAGGCGTTCTAGACGAGACCTATGCAACTAAAGGAGTCTAAAGGAATATTATGGCAACCATATTAGACATGTCCTAGAGTCTCGTGTAATTCCATTAAGTTTTGATAAGAGTTTTTTAATAATTAAAATTCATAAGTAGGGATTTTTAATTATTTCGATGTAAAATGTAAAAAAAAATGGTCATACATAGATTATTTTGTATAGGGGTATGAGTACCAAATCAAATGGTTCATACACCCTACGCATGGACAAGTCTTAGCTCATTTGGACAAGTTTTGTTAGGCATTTGTCCAAGTTTAGTCAAAGTAAATTCAGGTCAAAATCAGCATATGGTGGCTTGAAATTAAAATTGTCGAGATTTTTTGTAAAAGTATGTAGTCATGAAATAGTGTGGGAAAAGTATCCCAATAACCTTTCCTAAGTTAGGAAAACACTTTCCAACTTAAAAACCCACCTTAGCCTAACCCACAGCCCACTTTCATCATTCTTCTAGAAGAGGGGCGCCCCCTCCTCTTGCTCATATTTCATAAAATGAAATACACCATGGGAACCCTAAAACTTAGGAAAGTACCCCACTTGACCTCACTTGATTATTGGATAAAGGGAAAGGGGGGTTTCCCCTTCCCAACTCACCCCTCAACTATCCCATCACTCTCTTGAGGAAGAGGTGCGCCCCCCTTGGTGAGACCCTCTTCATTTAGATGGCTGCCACATGGAGCCCATCCAAGTGGCCTCCCTCCCTCTCTTTTCCTATAAGTGCACCCTCCTCCTCATTTTTCACCATCTATTCTCATAGTATTGCTATTATACCAAAATTCCTATCTTCTCTCCCTTTCTCTCATGTGCTCTCATGTGTGTTCTCTCCTTCTTTTAGGTTTTTGTCTGAAATGTTGGCGATAAGATTTTGAGGCGGATAATAAAAGCTTTGGAGAAATTTTTGGTGTGAGTCTTCTTTGTGTGCCATTGGTGTGGTTGAGGTGATATATTTTCATTTTGCTTCATATTTTGCATTCACTAGATTATATATGGAGATTTAAGCAAAGTATTTTGCTTGAGTATGGATTGATAGTAGCATTGCTATTGGTTATGTGGTAATTCCTAAGTAGTTTGGAAAGTATTTTGAAAACTTTTGGGATGCTCTCACCTTCATCTCATCTTGTGTAGCAAAGGGAAGCTCATTGGAAGTCACTAAGGGTTGAAGGAATGGATCTAGAGTGGAGAGCCAACTCTATTTAACTTTTCAAAGTTTTAATAAATTATCAACCTTTGTTTCCTTTTTCTCTTTATGTTTCTAATGTATTGTGGTGATATGGGATAGATCACAAAAGTTTCACTAAAAATCTCAGATCTTTTATTCAAGTTCATATTTATTTTGGGCTAACCTAGCTAACATTGTCTTGGGTTTTGTGGCATTTGGGATTCAGATCCTCTAACATTATTTTATGCAGATTTTTAACAATAGAAGGAGTTGCTACAAGGTGTTAGCTCCAAGGCCTCCAAAAGGCATGCTTCAAGTTGGACATCCGTCCATCCTCCTTCTATCTTACTAAAAAAATATTGTAAACCACCCTTGAGTGTCTCTTGGGTGGCCTTCTTGTGATTTTGCACATAAAAATCTGATATTATAATAATTACAGGATTTCCACTTTTGCTTTCCATTTTACACCATACTTAGCCAATACAGTGAGCATGGCCTCCCTTGTCACCATAGTTGTGGGGTTTTGAATTTTTATTTCAAGTTTTTGTTTTTCTTTCCTGTACAACATTGCCACAGTAGGCATTGTGCCTCCACTTGTACCATTGTTGGAGTAGTTTTGCTTTCAAGTCTTTACATTCTTTCAAAAGCAATTTAATTTCAATAATTTAGCTATACCCTCATTGGTCAAACGGTAATCATTGCGCCTCCACATGACCGGGATAGTGAGGCAACAATAATTTCATTTAATTTGTAAAGCAAGCAATAATCCAATTTCATCATTTGTTTTAAGGAAAACTAATAAAGCACCTCAATACTTTTACTTTGCCCCACCTTGCCTTGCAAGGCCAAGCCATTCTTTATGTGAGGAAAAACTTAATTTAAATATTAAAAAATCATTACTCCAAGTTAAAATTTGTTTTAAACTGCAGTATTCCTCTCCCACTGCCATAGTTGGATCTAGGTGGAAAGAGAATTGCTTGAGTATCTTAGAGCATCCAACATTCTCTGCAGATTGTGAGCCAGAATTTTAGTTTGGAATTGATCTATAGTCTAAGACACATAAAACATTCACATATCCCCCCAATTAGTAGCACACATAAATTTGCTAGTTACACACTACAATTTCCTGCTGCTTTACAGCATATTTCCATTTCACAACATAATATCTCAATTTCATTTGCGACAGTCTTATGGTGAGTTGTGATTCGTTTGCAAGCAAGGGTCTCTCATTTCCAAAGTCTCACCCAATCGTTTAAGGCATTTTAGGTTCTCTGTATATATTTGGGTTTTAAAGGCAATCCAACTTGAATTCCAGGCAGTATCTGCAGCATGTCTCATGTGATTGGGGTCTGAAAATCCTCTAATTTCCTTGCTTGTTCATTTAATTTCTGCATCTATTGTGTATTCACATGTTCATAAAGTTGTATGTATGATATGTTTCATCATTTCATTTTGTGAATTGAATGTTTCATTTATCTAACTATCCCTTTCATGTATATTGTGCAATCATCTAGTTTATCTTTTTCTCATTCATGCAATATCTTGAAATCTTTCAATTTGTGTGTTTCATTTTGTAATTATCTCAATTGTAAAGTAATTCTTGTTGTATCCTATAGCATTGTTGATTTCTTGTATGGGTTGTTGAAAATTCAACTGAATTGTATAATCCTGTTCATTCCCCTTGCCCCAGGCACTAGTCATAGTTACAGCTTAGGGAAGGAGCTTGATTCTCAATTCCTTGATTTGCATTTGCATTTTGCTTGCCATGTGGGCTGGTTTCCCTCACTTTAAACTGTAGACTAAAATTAACTTTTAGAATTCATTTAATAATTCACACATAGTAACTAGGGTCTACACACCTTGGCTTCCCTAGAAGTAAGCCTAGACAGAGGGTTCGAGTCAAAAGTGACAGCGAGGGCTTTGAACCTAGGTATTGTGCCTCTGAGGACACACTAAGTGAGCAGGACTTGACTCAAGTTTGCAAGTGTGTATAAAGACAACAACAAGTCCATTGATGAGGTGTGAACTAGGGCAATGCAGATTAATTCCAAGGAAATATGTCTCTAACACCCGTTGGCTCACCATGTAGTGGAGCTATAGATGTCTAAGGTTGCATCGGTGTGTTGGTAACATGAATAGCTGCAAATGAATTGTGATCTTGGGAAAGAGAAGGTGCAGGAACAAACTGCAATAGTGGTTGTTCAGGCTCATGTGATGTGTCCGCTATCAAGCATGTTGGCGTCGACAAGATAAGATAATTTTATTGATGCCCAACAAGAGACCACAAAAGTATGTCAAAGGAGTTAAGATAGTACAACCAATGTTGATACAAAGTGGGAGTGTTGATGCATCTCCTAAAACAATGCTAAAAACATGCAGATTGTAAGATCTAAGTGCAAGCTAGAGACTAGAGACTAAATATCTAGCTAAAGAAAGCTAACAAAAGCTAAAAGAGAGAGTATAAGATAATGTGTCAGTACAATAGAAATGTTGGACACTAAAAGGCTCTGAAAATATTTGTACTGAGAAAAAGAGAGAGAGGATGCCTGTTGGAGTTGGCGTCCAAAGATGAAAGAGGAGACCAAGAGATGGTCTCATCATAGACGATAGAAGTCATCAAGCACTGCGAATGGACTAATGCATTGGTAGATGATATCCTCCAAGGAGGGACTTGGACTAAGGGGGCCTAGTTATATGATCCTAGAGGGCACAAGAATGAGAGCTCATCTCTCTTAACATCTAAGGTTGAGGGGAAGAACCCCCTAATAGAAACCTAGTTGCTTTGATGAACCTAGTGAATAGTATACTGGGAGGGGGTACGTTGACTTTGGAGTTGGTTCATCTGCTAGTATGGTGGTGTAGGATATGTGAACTGGAGCGACAATTCCTCATAGGTCTCGAAGATGTCAATCCAACCTCCTAGGGAGAAGGTCAAGAGGAGATATGAGGCATCACCAATATGAGTTATGAGGGGTACATGCACTCTGATCTCTATCATTCATTTACTTCTGAATTAGACTAGAAGCCCAGCACAAAGAAATATGGTGATCCTCTAAGACTCCAGTCAAGAAAAGGCCTACAAAAATTAAGAATCTATATGCATTAATATACTTGGTCTCATCATAGATGATAGGAGTCATCAAGCACTGCGAACGGACTAATGCACTGGTAGATGATATCCTCCAAGGAGGGACTTGGACTAAGGGGGCCTAGTTATATGATCCTAGAGGGCACAAGAATGAGAGCTCATCTCTCTTAACATCTAAGGTTGAGGGGAAGAACCCCCTAATAGAAACCTAGTTGCTTTGATGAACCTAGTGAATAGTATACTGGGAGGGGGTACGTTGACTTTGGAGTTGGTTCATCTGCTAGTATGGTGGTGTAGGATATGTGAACTGGAGCGACAATTCCTCATAGGTCTCGAAGATGTCAATCCAACCTCCTAGGGAGAAGGTCAAGAGGAGATATGAGGCATCACCAATATGAGTTATGAGGTATCCTCGGTCTCTACCTATCATTCGTTGCTTCGATTAGATGAAGCAGCACAAGAAATATGAGGTGATCCTCCTAAGGGCCTCCAGTCAAGGAAAGACCTACAAAAATTAAGATCTATATGTGAACATCTCTCTCACAAAGAGAGCAAGGCATCTTTGGTTGGGATAGCGAAAGAAACTGGAAAATGAGCCCCCCAAGTCCTAAAATAGGTAGTGATATCTATCTTTGATGTCGTAGTATAGGGGGCACCAAAAGATTAGATGTACCTTTGTATCTAGAACTTGTAAGAGGAAAAGATAATAGATCCTATCCGATTGGAGAAGGTGGTGACTGGTCTCAAACTAGAGTTTGTGAGAACCCACCCAAAACTAACCCAAGAGAATCCTCAAGGCATGCATCAAGTGTCTACATGTGTAAGGTGGGAGGACAATAAGTCCATCCCTCATCTCTAGGAAGTGCTCAAGGTAAAAGGCCATATTTGGGCTAAGACCCTCTGAAGGTGTGATCTAGGGGATCTAGATG
>SNQJ01S0231809.1:0-14170 GCA_010110895.2 Picea sitchensis
CAAGCAATTTCATAATATTGAATGTAAATGCAAGATAAATAAAACTATAACCATTCAATTAAGAAGAATTGAAGGAAAATAACTTACATACATCAAGAATTCATCAAGAAGAATGCTAGTTGAACACATCCACCAAGAAATTTTCCAAAATAATCCAAAATAAGCCTCCTTCTTGAAAAAATACAAGGGATTTTCCTTTATTTATATAGTTTCGATGACCATAATTAGGTAAAGAAGGACGACATAGCCAATTACGCATAATATCCAGTTTTTACATTAAATGTCATTAATAAACCCTAAATCAATATGTAAATATAACATCATTCCCTTTTAGGGTGATGTTAGGCCCTATTAGGGAAACGTTGGCCTCCTGGAGCAAAATGTTAGGCCTCCTTGGGCGTCAAGATCTTTCCACACGTGCCACTTGGCACATAACTTCCTCCAAAGTATCCAAAACGCTGGGTGATGTCATGGGTGGCCTGGGTGACATGATGGGCCTTCCAAGGCCTGCATCATGGTGAAAATGGAAATACCCCCTGGGTCGAGGACTGCCAGACTATCTCTGGTGGAACGTCCTCCTCTCTCTCCAATGCAAACCCCTGATCTGTCTCTGCCCCTGGTTGGAGTCTCAACATCCATTTGGTGGGATTTTATCCCTATGGAGGTCCGAAATAGTCATCTCCCCATATGTACCTATCCATCGGGCGTGGCCCTGCAACATCAAAAAATACACCCTCCATGGGCTCATAAGTCACAGGGATCATAACAATGTCATTCATATCTAATCGTCAAGTTATTTAAACATGTTCATGAAACCCCTTTTACCCAGACAAGTGCTCAAAAATGTTATGCTATTATACAAGCCAAGTTTGGAGGGGATGCTAGGATGTCCTATTGGGATAATGCTCATTATATGTGGGATGTTCCCAAGTGAAGTCAAATCCAGGCCATGTAAGTGAATGAGGTGGTAGGGGATGTCTGGGCAATGGGTGCAGTGATAATAGGGAAATGCATGGCTTACTTGTGGGCACCTCTGAAGAGGGTGAGATGCAACTTGTCATGGATGCACATGTTTCCAAGCCCATTCATGCCTTTTATATTTTATTATTATTTCTTTCTCTTTAAAGAGGCCAGTTAGGGGACACTGCCCTGGCATGGTGACTAGTGGTGACAATGTTACCCACAAGAATTTCACTGAAATGAGAAGGATAGATTGTGATGAGACCCCCTTTCTCTTAGCTTGGCACCAATAACCACTACCCTGGCATGGTGACCAACTGAATGGTGGTGTCATACCACTGCATGCCCATGGACCTAACAGGATGGCTCATGATGAGACCCCCTATCCTCCAACTAGGTCTTGATTTATTATTTTTTATGAGTCCCTATGTTTCTTTCTTAGAATCCTTTTATTTCTTTCAGAGGGATCCTTGGGCGAAGCATATTAAGGTTTCATTCTTTTGGATTTTATCTTTTTCCAGCTAATTTTACCCTCTGGGCCTTTAGCCCCTTCTTCCCATAAGGTAAGGTACAACCCTTGGACAATTTGGCCAACCCAATGCCCAGACTAGTGTATGGTATGGATGAGTGGGAAAAATATGACAAGTGGTAAGTATGGTGGGAACGAACGATGACCTTTCATGAATCCCCCCAGTGGCAACTCAAACCATATGGAAACCAAATTACTAGGGAAACCTGTCATCCCCCCCAGGTGTGGTCAAGTGGAAAGGCATAAGGTCCAAGCACATGTTAGAATAAAAAATAATTAAATGCACATATTCAAATGTTTTGAGAATCAAAGTGACACATACCATGATACCCAAAGTCATTACCTCATGGAGCAAGACCCATTTTTGCTACAGGACTAGGATGATGTTATGGATGTTGTTGTTGCTGACAAAGTGGAGGCACTAAAGAAGAAAATGATGGGCCGTCCAGGGCCATGCTCAAGTCGATATGGCTCTTGGTACTCCATTTCTAGGACCTGTGGGCCTCGAGACATAATCTCCTTAGTTATCCCTAGGCTAGGGGATAATAATCCCTAACATAGAAGGATTTGTCTTGTGGTTGGCATGGAACAAAAAGTCCCACCTTAGAGGGATAGGAGGCATATCTTGTTATATTAGAAATATCATTTCTCCTCACATTCAACTTCATAATATCAACCCTCTCAATCAGTACATTTGGATAGAAATTTCAAACACCAATGCTAAGAAGATTTATATAGAATTTTGTTATTTTGCACCTATTAATTCTACCTTTTATAAGACAAACAATCTAGATAGAAATTTGTTACAAGGGAAAACCTCTCTATGGCCAAGGGTAAACCACAACAGACAGGTATGACTGCAGAAATCAACTCAATTCCAACATGTGATATATAAAGTAATGTGCAATACGAGGAAGAAGCCTACCTTGATCCAATCATTTGATGTTGTTCCACCATTGAGCACTTTGACCCAAAGCTTTACACCTGCAAGAAGTTCTCAACAAACAAGCGATGGAAGTATATAGTGACAATATATAAAATGAGTTAGCACATCAGATAGAACAATCCATTAATAAACATTAAAAACATGCCCATGGATAATAATCATATATTTGCAAGATATCGATAGGACGGGAAAGGAGTATTTCTATTAATAATTGATCAACATAAGTATCAACATTACAGACTTTCCTGTCGGCACAGTTCGAAACCAAGAAACCAAGTTCCTTCCAACCAGGTCTCCACCACTTCAATCCTCCACCAAAGGAAAGCTCATAGCAAAGAGGTAATGAGGTCCTCTCAACAATAAGGAAAGAGCTTGGGGAATGAACACTATGTTCAGACTTGAGGGACAAAGGGATGCAGAGTCAATATGAAGCAATTTCTTTAGAGTAACTTTTCTCTCAAATTTGAATGCTTTCTCTTCCTTTTCCATAGCTCGAAATTGTGCTCTTATAGCCTCTAGAATGCAACTGAAGGGTCGAGTCAGAATGTTTCCAGTATATGGAAGGCCAAAGATCAGATATCTTTTATAATGACATGGAAACCCGACCTCATTTTGTATTTTCTGGCACAAATATCGATATCCGCGAGCTGTAGTGGAGCAGCAAGTGTATACACATCTTGAAAAGTAGTTAGGGAGCGTATATGTGGATATATATATATATATATATATATATATTTTTCTCTAGATTTATCAAAAAGGGGTTGATAAGTCTACATAGGGAAATGGAAAAAATCCCTCTTTGCAAGATAGCAATGGTAAGGAAAATCTTTCTATAACAGATTCCCCCTAATGTGTGAGATCAGAGGAGTATCTGCGATGGCTGAAATACATTATAAATAACCTAGAAGTGGAGTGGTAGAGAACCAACTGGATGAACTCAATTTATCATTACATTATGTACTAACTTTGCATACATGGCTGCCAAGAATACAATGTAGATCCATGTGGAAAATATACCAACAAGTGTTCATGGTCACGAGTAGGCAAGTATAAATGCGGTTACATGCCGATAGTTGTCATAGTCACGAACAAGGCCCAGTGAAACTAGTCTCAAAATCAATATGAAGATATCTGTATACCATGGAGTACAATCTAATCTCCCACGATCACTAAAGTAAAATAGGTATTGGTCCAATGCAATGGAAGAAACAACTCAAGAAAGATGCATCCACAAAGTGATGTCCTCAAGTCTTCAATAAAATCTGCCAATGGTGCAAGTCTACATCATGCGAATAAATGAGTTGAGGTTGAACACGATGAGACATCATTTGATTAACAATCATTGAGGTATACTGTTAACAAACGCATGACAACCCACCAATGATGAAAGTAGGTATCAAGGCACTGAGTACATCTCTAGAAATGTGAATAAAGGAGCTGGTGTCGAACACTTGAGAGATCCATTGATCATGATACATTGATGTATTCCCATCTATCAATGGTGAGAGAGCCTGCCACTAATGATTGCAAGCCTCAAGGTACTCATAAAACTCTAGGTCTCGTACCTAGAATACATGAGCTGAAGTCGATGGAAAGAGACCCACTGAAAGGAGAGAATTAAGGCATCTCTCATCAGTCAAGACGAGGAACAAAGCATGAGCTTCATGATTTGGTGGAGATCGGACGAAGAACATGTTCATGAACCAACGAACCTGTGCATCTTTCACATGTGCCAAATGAAAGAGGTACATGAAAAAGACCCTCTAAATAGTAGCCAATGATGAAAACTACTGACAAAGGAGAGGAAACCACCAATAAGGCTAATGGAATCCAAGACACTGCATGAATCCCAAAGTGTGAATAGATGTCTTACCGTCGAACATAAGGGAAACTACCCAGTCAATGACCTATGATGAGATGTCGATTCCTGGGTTCAAGGTGACCTACCAATGATGAAAGTAGGCCTAGGGTGCATCATAAGACCAAAGTATCATGTGATTCTGAGACAAACTGAGGGTATGGCCAACATGCAAAGTTAAGATTTCTGAGGAGTGGCTGACATAGGTTGATAGAATTCCTTTTAACAAGATCATGAGACATATGGTGGACTCCGACAGCATAGACTTAATGATGTGACAACTAGATGAAGGATGCATCCATAATGTTCTCTATAGTGACTGGAAGATTAACCAGTCGATAGATAAAATTTTGTAACAAGATCAACTTCCTAAGGCCATGCTAAACCCAAAATTATGATGACGCAAGGACTCAATAAATTTGTGCTCTGTTCAAAGGCGACAGGACTGCTACCAATTACAATATAGTACTCCCTTCTCACCTGTCTTTCTTTTGTTTTTTCATAACAAGTGAAATCTATGATACAAAGGAGGGAACGAGTGTCGCAAGTAAGCAAAACTAGTTTCAGCAGTGGAACATACCTATGCTCAATGCAAGGAAATGCATGCGGGAGATGGACACTCGAGGTGATGTTCCTTCCAGGGTATAGGGTGTCAAATTGCGAAGGATATAAACAAGGCTCTACTTGGTTGAGGATGAAAACTACTTGGGCCATGGTTTATAATGCAAAGCGAGAACTGGCTAAAGGCTCAATACTGCAAGCAAGGGCATGAGATGCAATCACAATTTAATGCCAAAAAATGTCCTTTTTTATATATTTTAGTCTACTTGGTGTGACAAAAGGGGTAATCTTGTGCCAAATAGACATGTTTTCAAATCCAATTTACGAGTGTGAAAAAGACAAGTTCACTCGGCGATTTTTTCCATTTTTGATAGCGAGTTGGAAAAGAGCTTAACTAAGACTCATGATCTTTCAAATCCAATCTTAACGAGTGTGAAATGGACAAATCACTCGGTGATCTTTTCAAATTTTAATGATGAGTCGGAAAAGATCTTAACTAAGACTCAGTTTTTGGGAGCCCATGGGTAATAAGGCCACGTGTGCATGAATGAGAAATGAGGCTCATTGTAAAGTCATGTATCGAATTCTAATGGACTCCCGGTCCTAAGGAAAAATCTCGGCATGGGCACCAAATGGAAAAGAGGTTCTAACTAGGGTACCAATGTTTGGTAAGTCTCTACCATTTATTAACGATGCTATGATAGCATGTGGAGGTTAATGTGTCACAATAAATGGGTTCATACCTAAGGCATAAAAAGTAGTAATTGAAGGATAATGCAAAATTGCATGATGTAGTGAATACCTATCCTATATGCTAGGTTATGAATATACCTGTCTGAGGAGATGAATGACCAAACATGATGTTGAAATCTGTAAGAAAATTGAGTCAAAACTACAAAAACCATCTTAAAACCATTTTTGAATTAGTCCATTAGATAAAATAATAGCATAAAACTATATCAAATGGGTAATTTTTTTATAAATAGTACTAAAATCAAAATTTACTCTGTCATTTTCATTTTCACCCAAAATAGTGCAATTTGGACTAACATACCTCCAGAATTCAAACGACGATCGTGAGAGCAATAGGCAACGAAATCGCAAGCCATCTGGACCAAGTAACTCTTCATCCCATCCTCTTCAAATTCAATGGTTTACAATTTTGAATTAGGCTCCATTTTTTTAGTTTTTAAGGGTGCAAATTGAGTTTTTTGGTATACATGTGTTTCTACTAATATGTGGCATATATGACCAGATATATGCCCCTATGTGAACTACATGGAGCATATATCAGGCCCTATCCACGACTGTTCTTGGATAACCTATGTATACTTGCGCAAAATGGAAAAAAAAACTAAGCTTCTAACTCAAAAATTGATTTGGTTTTTGCATGATGGTGTTGGAGTGGAGGGAGAGAGAGCATGAGGAGGTAGATGCAATAGTGGATCGGAATTCGGTGGCTCAAGAGACATTAAAAAGATGTGGTCTATACAAGTTTTGGGCTCTCAAGGGAGTGAGGGCCCAAGTGAGGTTATTGGAAATGATGGTGGGATATTGGGATCCAAATAGCGAGAGATTTATCCTTGATGAAAAACCATTAAGGATCGAAGTAGAGGACATCTACTTCTTGACATGACGTTCAATTCAAGGAGAGGTCGTGGACCTCAAGTCACTTAGGTCCGGGAGTGGGATGAAGGTTGAAGAATACATCGAGGCCCACTGTGTTGCAGGGAATCCCATGGTGGGAAATCAAATCCCTATTTGGGATATAGGTAACCTCAGCCTGAATATTGTTGTGCTTGTGCTTACTAGGATCATAGGGTCGGCCTCACTGCATCAAGAATCAAGACCTCTTATGTTTTATGCACTGGAGTGTGCGAGACCTACCGTGTATGATTGGTGTACCTCACTGCTGACCATAATGAGAGGTCAACTAACAGAGTGCAAGTAGGGGGCAAAGAGAAACTTTGGGTTTGCCTCTATCCTTTGTAGCTTCTTTTTCGGGAGGATCCCAATCCTGGGACCTAGAGTGGATATCATTCCTAGAGGGCCATGTGATCCAACTATGGTGCGATGGATCGAGGTCATGAGACGGTAGGGGGGAGGTAGGGTGGCGACACCCTACAACGATGATTTTTTCTTCTGGTGGAGGAGACAAACCATAGCTCTGGACGACTATCCTTATGTGGGAATTGATTTCAGAGGTGATCCTGATATGCCGCTTCCACCAAAATATGCCTACGATGCCATAGGTAAACAATATTTTTTATATATTTCATTTTTTGTATTTTTGTATTTAAAAGAATAAAAATATTTTTTGGATGGTGTTTTTAAATATTAACTCGATACTTGTGTTGTTTCAGACGTGGGTCCACAATGGCCAGAGGGATTCCTACTACATAGGTGGAGGCACCGGGGAGATGAGGCAGTGGGAGGAGAGGCGAAGAGAGTCCTTCAGAACGTGCAAGTAAAACTATCGCGTTTGACACAGAGGATTCCTATGGTTCAGGTGGAGGATATACCTAAAGCCATGCAGAGGTAGGTTGTTGGTGTACCTAGAGGATGGGAATGACTTTTCCGACATCTCTCCAACATTGTGGTTTTCTATCATGAGACTCATCCGGCGCCATAGGTGTAGATGTCATGGGACATGTATATCGGTTGTATATGTATTTTTGAGGGTTTTAGCCCCAATTTTGTAATATAAAACACCATATTTTTTGGAAATATATAAAGAGGGGTCTTCAGTTGTACTTATATATTACAATGTGTACATTGATTTAATGGTTTTCTTTGCTTTATTAATGTGACAAATGACAATTCAAAACATAATTATCATAGGCATTAGATACATGATTAGAACTTCTAGGAATGTGAAAGTATGTAATAAAATCAAATTGTCGTTCTAAAATATGTACCCATAGGAAACGACGGAGTAATGTCGGATCATGCACATGGTAACGATTGTTCAACTGACATACGACTAAATGAGAATCCAAACACACCTCTATAGAGTGAATACCATGTGAGATAGCATCGCGGAATAATTCTATGACGACGTTGTATTTGGACACATTATTCATGGATGGCCCTAGGCATATGCCACCTGAAGACACTGGCAGACCCTCAGGCGAGTAAATCACCCAAGCGACAGAAGCTAAGTTCCATGTATGACGATTGGCTCCATCTGCGAATCCTACGTAGACCAAAGACTCCATTGACATCTACCAACAAAAGGGAAAACTTGATAAGCAAGCCAAAGACAGAAAAGGGGAAAAGGTGTATATGCACTAAATTTACATTAGTATACAAAGGGTTTCACCGAAGCCCAGGGTTCAAGCGTAATACCTTTTTAAGTAGAGCCCATTTCTGGGCTCAACCAATTTATTCCCTTCATAATGTTCCAACTCGTAGGCTCCTTTTTCTAGAACACTTCACACGATATAAGGACCATGCCACATGGGTTTAAACTTGCCTGCCCCTAGTGTTTCTTTGGCTTGGTCATACAAGAGGACCAAGTCACCCTCA
Organism: Picea sitchensis; assembly: GCA_010110895.2. Taxonomy (NCBI): domain Eukaryota; kingdom Viridiplantae; phylum Streptophyta; class Pinopsida; order Pinales; family Pinaceae; genus Picea; species Picea sitchensis. The sequence goes on from SNQJ01S0231809.1 coordinate 8,383, forward strand.
GCATACAACCGGGGACATACAGACTTATTGTACTGAACCTTGACACGTTTCTTGTTTGCCTTGATAGTCGTAAAGGTGTCCCGACACTGCTTGTCAAGACTCTCTAGGTGTACAAGGCGTCGCTCTAAATCCGAAGTGTCAGGTAGGAGCTCAACTACCAATTTGAGAGAAGGGATTTCACATCCAACAAGAAGTATTGACTCCACGCCGTGTACTAAATGAAAAGGAGAGAAATTTGATGGCAGTCTTAACCGAGGTTCGGTATGCCCAAAGTGTGGGATATAACATGATGTGCCAGTTGGAATTTCTCTGACTGATAGTTTTTTGCAAGATGGTCTTGAGAGACTTATTGACGGCCTCTACTTGCCCATTTTCCTGGGGGTAATAAGGAGATGAGTGATCATGTTTAAACCCCAGCTTAGATGCTAGTTCTATCATCATTTCATTTTGAAAATGACTGCCATGATCAGTGACAATCTCACTCGAGATACTGAACTGGACGATAATTTGGTTGAATACAAAAGATGTTGTAGTCTTCCCATCGAATTTCATGGTAGGCATGGCTTCGACCCACTTGGTGAATTAGTAAACAACCACGATAATGTGTTGATGCCCCACAATCGAAGTTGGGTTGAAATCAACGAAATCTACTCGCCACTTGGTGAAGGGAATGACGGTAATGACTGGGTGAAGAGGGGCTGGGTGCAAGTTCATTTTCTGAGTGAACACCTATAAGGGGTGACACTTCTTAACTGCTTCAATACAATCTTTAAATATGGTGGGCCAGAAGTAACTGAATCACAAGATTTTTTATGTTGTCACAAGCTCGGATAGATGACCACCACAAGCCCCTTTTTGGCAATCATTATTAACTAACTCGGCTTCCTCATGAGTTAAGAAATGATGTAAGATACTATCTATTCCTCAATGATACGAAGTGTCGCTGACGATTATATACTTTTTGACATGGTATCTAACACGCCGTCAATCATCTCGCGAGAGATGTTGAGCGAAATTCAAGGTTTGAAGATATAAAACAATATCTCCATACCAGGGGTTGGACGACGAGACGAGGAAAATGTGTTCATCTGTGAACAAATCAACATGAATAACATCTTCATCTAATCGTGGGAAATCGAATATTAAATCTGCAAAAACTAGTGATTTCTTGGACTTGGACGAAGCAAAGTCGAGTTGAAATTCTTGTAAGATGACAATCCATTTATTGTATTTTCCGCCTATGATACATCTAGTGAGGACGTATTGAAATGGATTAACATCGGCAACCACAATAGTTTTTCAAAGAAATATATAGTGTCGTAAATGTTGGACTGCGTGGACGACAACCAAAGCTATCTTTTCAATGTGCGAGTAATTACGTTCAGGACCGACTAAATTTTGACTGAGATAGTAGATGACATGCTTGGGGGGCTCATCATCCTCTTGAACTAGAACCATACCAATTGTCTCTTCAGACGCGACGATATACAACAAGTAATCTCTACTGTAATCAGGGGATTTTAGCAGAGGGGTCAATACCAAGGCTTTCTTTAAAGCATCAAAATACTGTTGGGCTCGCTCATCCTAGACAAACGGGGTGCCTTTCTTCAATAGGCACATGAAACCCTTAGTGATATTGGCATAATTCACAATAAACCGACACAAAAATTTAGCTTTCCCATGTAAACGTTGAAGCTGTCTAATTGTGCCCGGGGGAGGCAACTGAAGAATTCCCTCAACCTTAAGTGGATCTACCATGATCCCTATCTCAGAGACTAATAATCCTAAGAGACGACTAGATCTAACACAAAATATGCATTTATGAGGATTGAGTCAGATTCTATAGTAGCGACATCTTTCAAAAACTAGTCGAAGGTGCGTAGCATGATCCACTCTCTTGTGAGAGTGAGCAACAAGATCATCGAGGTAAGCTTCAATTATGTGTTTGAGATCATGAAAAGTGAAATTCATGGATCATTGGAAGGTTGCTCCGACATTTTTCAAGACAAAAGGTATTTTCCTGTATGCAAATGTCCCCCAAGGACATATGAATTTCGTCTTATGTTGGTCTTGGGTTTGATATGGATTTGGTTATAGCCTGAAAATCCGTCCATAAAAGAAAATATTTCACTTCCTGCACTCTCATCAAGAATCTGATCAATGAAAGGCATGGGGAAGTTATCTTTAGGAAAGGCGTTGTTCAGGTCGCGAAATTCCATACACACGCAGATGATTCCTTGCTTTTTATTCACGAGAATGGGGTTGGATATCCATTCGGTCAAGGGAACTGGGTAGATAAAGCCGACATTAAGTAGCTTCTCTACCTTTGCCTTAATAGCGGGGGCCTTCCTAGGATTAACAGATCTAAGACATTGTCGAATGGGTTTAGCATCTGGGTAAGTCCTAATCTCATGTTCGACAATACTGGGGTCGATCCTTGGCATCTCTTCATATGACCAAGCGAATACGTCTCGAAATTATTTGAAGAGGTTGGTGTAGATTAAAATCTCTTTTGGTGAACAATCTGCACCTATATTTACATTTTCGATCTTGCCAGGAGTACGAGAGATATCGATATGGACAGTAGGAGAAATACTCGCCATATTCCCTTCGATGTAAATGCCATGTGTATCAAGTGGAACTATGGCGTGACCGACTATCTCACTCATGGTAGATCTAAAATCATCTTGCTCAATTCTTTCAAGACTTGTGAGAAAATAAGATCGATGATGCATATCGTCCGAAGGTCTCTCAAAAAAATTCATGGCTTTAAGGATGGCTTCGTCTGAAGGCAAAGTCTCATCCAATAAATCATGTGAACAAGATAACGAAGTGGCCCACACAGGCCTATGAACTGGATCATCCTTGACCGTCTGCGAGGGAATAGGATCGGGATCGAAAGAAGAGTCAAGAATAGCTTGATATGCAATCTCTACTGCCGATAGTGGCATAGCCATGACAACATGTGACTGACCTTCAATCGACGAATTCAGAGAAGGTAGGGTCCAAGGGTCACTAAAATAAGAAGTGCGGAAAAGAATGGACTTCTCTACTAAAGCGGGCGTATTGGACATGGCATAAATGTGGTGAGTTGGTGCCGTGAAGTTGAAAGTACCCATGAGGGAAGAATACATTCTGACACAAATATTCTCAGTTGTTGGATAATAATTGTCAACCACAGGGATCAACGGTCCAATAGATGTGTTTGGGCTAGAGTACGCAAAGGATAACTGGTTGATCGTCATAATATCCCCCTGATGAGGAAAAAACATTGTGTAGAAAACAGACGATACGATGACAACCATAGCATAAGTCCAATTGCAACCTAGTAACATGTTATAATTGAGAGGTGCATCAACTACCTCTACTTCCACCTCTACCGTCTTCCCACCTAACTGGACTGGAAAGGTAGGGAGAATACCATGAGGGCAGAAGGAATGACCGTCGAATGCGGTCAACATGGTCGACGACTTTGAAAGGGGTGGAGAACTGATAGCTTTCAAAAAGACTAAGGACATCATGCAAGTGGAAGCACCTTCATCAACGACCGCTTGTTTGATGGTATATTTAGAATACTCCACGTGGATTTGGAAAGCCACATGGTAGGGTAAGCGAGGCTTCACGTTCATGACATAAAACTTGATGATCTTTGAGCCACTAGGTTCTAGAGCTCCTAAGGCAGAGAGTAAGGCATTCCTCTATGATGGACACATCTGGAGTACCTCCAAATCAAACATCGCGCAAGGTGTTTGGCCCATATCCTCAACAATAGAGTAGTTATGGGTGGCTCTAACATTAGGGTTATGGTTAGAGTGCTTGAATACTCCTTTAGGAATATGAGGCAGTGGCTCTAGTTTCTCGATCTGTAAATTCATCTCCGGGGGTGGAGGAGGAGCTTCTAGGCTGGTACTAGCTTTTGAAGATCTATAATATTGAGAGCGTTTGGCTATATCAATTTTTGCGTCCACCATATTGATAAAAACACAGTCGCCATCTTGTGGTGGTGGGTTTTTACTCCCACTAGGCGCATTTCCGGCGTTCGAAGAACTCGAGGCTAAGTGTTGGTTGTGAGGAAAAGGATTCGTTAGCACAGTAGGTAGAATATTTAAAAGCCTCGCAACCTTCGCAAGTTTGGGGCATATGTGTGTAAGGTGATCATCAATACAAAGTTTACAAGGAAACTTAACCTTGCTCTTTTCTTTCTTGCCCTCTCTAGTATTATCATTATGTTTTCCATTATTATTCTTTTCCTTGGGTTTATTCTTCCCACCTTTATGATTATTTTGACTTTTCCATTTATTCCCATCTAGTTTCTGGTCACCATTTGGGTTTTTCGATGACTGCACGGAATGTACATCCATTGATTGGGTGGGTTTGGAGGATCTAGATGAAGCTGGTCCTCTGGCAGACTTTGTTGCCGAGTCTGTGGACTTTACATTGGTAGACCCCACAATTCCATCGGCATGGGGCCTAGGACTCTGTCTAGGATCATGAGTCGACCGCGGTGCATTGGGAAGAAGGTGGTATAACATCCCAGATTGAGCATAGATCAAATCGAATTGCTAGGTTCTAAAAATGGCCTCTTCCTCGCTGAAGACCCTGGAAGTAGCAACGTCCTTTGAAATAGGAGTGTGCAAAGTCTTTAAAAACCATTCTAAAAGAAAATCTGGGGGTATGGGAGTCTTAAATGACCATCTTCACCTACGCCATTCCTGAATATGGTCCAAAATATGAGTGCCGGTACCCTGGCGTAAAGTTGACAAAATTTCAAGGCCAACATCATAATGAATGGGTAGTTGAAAATGGTTAAGAAAGGCTAGCACTAACTTTTGAAAAGACCCATATGCCCTCCTATGCATCTCAATATACCATTGTGATGCAATCCCTATAAGAGTGCGCTGAAACAATTGTAATATAATAGAATCATGATTCAAAGAATTCGATGAGCACGAGAGGTGAAAAGTAGTGACGTGATTACCAGGGTCCTTTCCATTATTACCCTCAAACTTTGGAATGTCTGACAGAAGCTTGGTGGGTACAGGGGGCCATGTGGGATCATGACTCACTGGATCATTCATTAGTTTAGACAAATATGGAAAATTAAGCGTGGCCAGAAAGGGAATACGGGGTTGCGACACCTCACCCCATCTTCTCGCAAAAGACTGAGTATTAGGAGCTGTGTTCCATCCAGGATTCTGGTAAGGACCAGAACCTTGTCTGGAATTAAAATACCCTCCTCTGGGTGGATTCATGAAATATGGATTTGGCATCATTCTAGAAAGAATGTTCTGATAAGGGTTATGAAAATTTCCCCAAGTTAGATTAGCTCCAAACTGAGGGTTGTTAAAACTTCCCCCAACTAGATTAGATCCAGGTTAGGGGGTGCCCAAGACATAAGACATACCTCCTCCAAGTGGGAATCCATAGGATTGAATTGGATTCGTTATGCCAAAAGTATTTGTCAAATTTGGCACCGAAGGGATAGGGATATAGGGCGAAACTTGTCCACCAGCTTGGTTGTTCCATCCAACCGTAGAAGGATTAGACCCAAGGTTAAGGAAGGGGACACTTCCTACATTAGGATTTGCTTGGGGAACATGAGAGATACCAAACGAAAAAGGAGTGTAAGGAGGTGTAGTGCCCCTAGGTCCAAGGCTAGCGTTATGGCCAATAGCTGGGATGGCAGTTGAAAAATGCAAAGTGAAACTTGGCATACCATAAGAAAATGGACTAGTAGCCATGGGGATGGTCTGAACATTGTAACTCAACAAGTGGCCAAAACCCCCAA
>SNQJ01S0231812.1:0-14169 GCA_010110895.2 Picea sitchensis
GGTTTAACTAGTGGATTGATGGTTGGCATCATGATTAAAACTATTAGCACACCATTCACTTCGTTTTGACTCTCCAAATCCTCTAGCATCTCTAGGAAAATTGATTTACGAGGATTGAGTTGTGAGTAGGGTGTACCCTATTTAGTGTTGCTTCGCCTCAAACAACCAATCACTTGTTTGAATATTGTGATAAAGTTAGGTTTGGGATTCGATTAGGCTCTCACCCCCATCCATAGCGGATTAGGTGTTTCACAACTAGTTGTTGTTGATTAGGCATGTGAATGGGCAATGATACCATTCACCACAACCATTATATGCAAATCACTCACTTAATCGACTCAATAGACATTGCTGACATTTTCCACATACCCATAGCATTTAGATTGATCGTTTGTTATAATATTTTGATTGGTGTGTTGATATCAGTAATTGTGCTTTATAGAAACCAAAGGTGACATCTCAACTCTATGTATCATCACCTATAGCCAATCTATTCAGTGCATGATACAACCATACTTCCTCTTGATGTACATTATCCAACAATTATAGTTATGAGGAATAGTTAGTTCATATAGACTAAATTACCTCAAGAGATGAGCATGGTATCTCACCTCAGTGTATTCCTTACTGGATTGAATATTGAGAATGGGTATGTAATTTGTGCGTTATGTGAATGGGCATAAATTGGTTCATTGTTAATGCTACAAAGTTGTAGAGCACTATATAAACATATTCCAACAACAAAAAATGTAGAGATACATTATAAATATTTTCATTTGCCAATTGCCTTCAACTTTCATCTAATGGGTTTCCAATTAGAAATTCAAATGATGGGTTTGTCACCTAAACAAATAGAGGTGGGACTTGTTTATTTGGCAAGTGGAATGATATTTTGGTTGGCGTTGAATTCATAAGAGTGCATTACTGATTTTATGAGTATCATAGAATTTTAATAAACAATAGATTTGTCAATGCTTGGAGCGTTGGTCTAGTAATTTGTCAAGAGCAGAGCCTATTTCCTTTACTGACAATAAAAACCACAGTGGGCTACTCCATTGTTGAGACATCCAACAATGGATCTTTTAAAGTTATATTCTCCTTCTTGAGACAGGGTCTCGACAATTGATCATGTATTGTATCCAATGGGGGAACATGATCCTTTGCTTTCCCCTTTTGGACTTAGTAATATAGTGCTTCCTCTTGAGTATCATCTTACAATTTGTGAGACCTTGAGCTCTGGTATTAGTGAGTCTTCGAGTCCTGGTTTCCTGGATGTTGAATTTCCTTCATATGAGGCTATCCTTGAAGTTGTGATTATGTATTTTGGACCTCTTCCTGAACTGGAAACTTTACAGGTTGGTTACCGAAGAAACCCTTGGCATGATCCTAGCAACGGGCTCTACCTGGATAAGTACTATGCATAAGCCGCAAGGTTGTGCGATGCTCTGTACGTATTGTACTTTCAGGGTTTGTTGTTTTCAAGTTTCGTATTCCATAGAACATGTTATTATCAGAGGTTTTTATATTGGATTTATTAACTTATGGGTAAGAGTTGTTGGTCATATATACAGGACTTTGGATACATTTTCTTTGGTTCTTTTTCCCATGTTGATCCGTTCTGACAGGTAATGATGTCAAAACTGGCATATAGGTTAGATTTTCCCCTTCATGCACTTTTACATTATCCATTTTTTGGTTCATTTTGCCTTGGGATCGACCCCATTGAGTTGCAACATAGAACCTTATTTGTTGTTTAGAAGTGTTGTAATTCATCCGGTAGAGCCTATCGTTCATTGGTGCCCTAGTTATTACCTTATTCGTAGTTTGGTGCCCTTGTTGAAGTACTTTCATAGGCTCAGGAGCCCTATTTTAGTCCTGCCATGACTTTGCGTTGAAGCCTCATATCTTCTTATGAATCTTATTCTGGAATATACCCCATGGGGCTCCCTCATTTATGTGTTGTGTTTTAACACTGCATTGCATTCCGTTGCTTGCGATTTTGAGCCTAATGTTGGCTTGAGCTTGTTGCTGTTTAGCCTCTTTTTTATGTATTCTCATCAATTTCTAGCCTTGCAATCATTGTCTTTGCGACTTGACACCTTTATCCCTAGAGGAAAGTTTTCCCTGAGTGTCCATATCCTGCACACATTTCTTGGCATTCAACATAGGTATGTTCCTTGCGCTTGGAACTAGTTGGCTTGCCCGCGACACTCATTTCCTCCACTATATCATAGTATTCTTTTACTCTTTTTCATGCTTTTATAATATGAAAAGGACAAAAAAAATCAAATAATAATAAAAAGAGTGTGGGAATGAGTCTTCTTTACCGTTATTAGCAGCAGTCGAGTCACCTCTGAACAAAGCATAAAGTTTTGTGTCAAATCTCAACAATTTGGGTTAGTATGGGTTTAGGAAACTGAACCAATTACACATAGTTGTTACTCCTTCGATTGGTTATTCTTCTAGTCACTATGGAGAGTCTGTTGTTACCTCCTGCATCATAGACTTATGTCAATGTTTATTTTCAGTCCATGCTGCCTAAGTTACATATTGTGGTTTGTTCTTATTCAAAGGAAGTTTTAGCTTGTGTCGACCATTCTGAAAAATTATTTGCTTTGCAAGTCGGCCTTCCCGTGTATCAAGTACATCCCATAATCATAAGTATATTTGTCCTATAATTGTGTTGGTATGGAGGTCCCCATTGAATTCTTGTCGGCGGGTTAAGCTCTTATCGACTACGACAAATTGCTCTGAGAGTTTGACCTAGAGTCACACCCTCTCCCTATTTACATCATTGATAGGTGACCTTCTGCTCAACAAATGTCATTCCATCATTGGTTGTTGACTTAGTGGTTTCCCTTGTGTTTGACAGCAAGAACATTATTCACACATTGGGATTTGTTCAATGCCTTGGATTCCATTTGTCCCCATTGGTGGTTTCCTCGCCTTTTTCAATAGTCTTCATTATTGGTTGTTATTTAAAGGGTTTCTTTCGTGCACTATTTACATCTAGTGCATGTGGAAGATGTACTTTGTGACGGTCCTTTTAATATTTCATTCAAGTCCTTCCAAATATTTATCCTTTTTCTACTCCTCGTGTTGGATGATGGGGCATGCCTTAATGCCCTCCTTCGAGTGGATCTCTTCCCATCGACTTTAGCACATCTTTCTCTTGGACAAGGATCTAGAGTCACTATTAGTACCTTGGGGCTTGCAATAATCAGTGGTAGGTTACCTCACTATTGACAGTGGGAACACCTCAATGCCCCTTGATCGATAGATTCTACCAGGTGTTCAACACGAGATACTCTATTCACATTTGTTAGATTATACTAGGCACCTTAACACCCATTATCATTATCGGTGGGTTGTCTCCCATTTGTTAACAATATACATCAATGACTGATAATCAAACAACGTCTCACTGTGTTCGACTCCAACACATCTATTCACATGGTGCAGACTCATACCACGACAATTTAATTGAAGATCTCGTGAATGTAGTAGCATCACCCCTTTTATGTTGTTGCCTCAGTTGTGATTGGACAATACTACTCCTCAAATTGGTACTCGTGAAGGATCAATTATCCAGCTCTTGCGCTAGATATCCTTCATTGATATTGATACATAGATCCACTGTGTATCTCTTTCGTGGCTATGATATTTGTTTGACATGGATCCAATGTGTATCTCTTTCATGGCCATGATCACTGCTTTCTATATATACATTCTACATGGATCTGCAGTGTACTTGATTGGCGATCATGCTTATCATCACACCTGAGAATGGGTATGCCCACCATAGGAATTGAGTTTCATGACTTGTTTATGTGTTGGTTGTTGTCTTTAGATTGGATTCTAGTGACCTTCACCCTGGATAACTACTCTTCAAAGACTTTTTTGGCCATCAATTTCTCTTTTGACCTCACATATTAGGGGGCATCTATTATAGCATCAATTGCCACCATTGAAGCATTAATATTCGTATTGGCCTAATCCCTATCCTCATTATAAAAAACTCTTCCCCATACCTCCTTGAGTCCTAAAAAACAATTTTTTGGAGGGTGTACATGCCCTAACAATTATGCAACATGCGTATATGCGGGTTTCTCAAGGGATAGTCACATACATGCTAATGAATGCTAAAAAAATATACAATTACGCCTAATTAAATGTTGAGTTATGGGTTTGGTTTGTTTCCTAACTACTTTTACCCACACTCAACCGTCTCTAACCAGCTAGAGATCACATAAAAGAAGCATTTGCCTCTAGGAGAAAGGTAATGATACTTTTCACATGAGAGAAAACACCTTTGAGCTTTGGAAGCTTAAAATTAAAGATCTCCTTGTAGATCAAGAACAATGGGCAACAATCTATCAAGGTACCATTTCGAGAAGTATGTCGAGGGAAGAATGGGAGAAACTCAAAAGAAGGGCAAGGAGTAGGATTCAATTATGTCTTGCAGATTCAGTGTTTCTGAATGTCTCAAGTGAAGACTCGACCAAGAAACTCTGGGACAAGTTGGGAAGCTTGTACCAATCAAAATCCCTGGTAAATAGGTTGTTCCTCAGATATAAGTTGTATCTTTTGAGGATGAGTGATGGTAGTTTAGTAACTGAGCATTTGAATGCATTCAATAATATAACAAGTCAGTTATCGTCTATAGATATTAAAATCACTTAGGAGGAGAAATGCATCAGCCTATTATGTTCTTTGCCAGACTCCTAGGATAGCTTAGTCCTGGATATAGGGAATAATTCAACCGCATTAGCGCTAGAAGACGTGGTTGCATCTCTACTATCATAATAAATGAGATGGAAGAACATGGAAGGATCGACCAAAGATGATTTAATTGTGAGGGGTCGACTGGTTGACAAAGATAAAGGCAAATTCTCTGGTAGAAATTCTAAGTTGAAGGGTAGATCTAAATCCCTGGTTCAATCGATGAGAAGATGATGGAAATGCGGTAAAGTTGGGCATTACAAAATGGACTGCAAGTCAAAGGCAATGGAAGTCAGTACAGGATCCAATGAGAAGTAGTCGACTGAAAGAAAGACTACTAGAGATAAAGGAGGCGATGTGTATCTGGCATCAACCAGTACATAGTCAAATCAAGATGTTTGGTTGATTGACTCAGGAGAATTCTATCATATGACACCTCATAGAGAATGGTTTTGCAAATATGAGAGATATGAAGGAGGATATGTGTTCTTGGGGGATGACTTGACAACCAAAATTGTTGGACGGGGAAGAGTCCAGCTAATACTGCATGATGGGAGGAACATAACCCTTCCAGGTGTGCTACATATTCCATGTTTGGTAAGAAACTTGATATCTGTTAGAAAGATGAATGATGCAAGAATGCACACTCTATTTCATAATGATACATGCTAAATCGTTAGAGGTGAAATGGTCTTAATGAAAGGAGTTTGGATTGGAACCCTATACAAGTTCTTAGGGAATGTCGACTCGACTGAATGCAAAAACATTGTTGTTCCTACAGTCGACTTGACTTCGGCTCGACTCGACTTAACTCGGGTTGAGTAGATTCAAACCGACTTGACAAGTCTTTGTGGAGTTGACCCGACCATGTTATGGCACGAAAGAACGAGAAACATTGGAGAAAAAGGTTTTTGAGCTGTGCACAACAAAGGTGTGGTCGAAGGTTTCCTTAATGTAATTTAGAAGTCGATTTTTGTGAACATTGGATATATGGAAAACAAATCAGGTTAGGTTCCCATATGGAGTGACAAGGGAAAAGGGTTTCTATAATTGGTTCATAGTGATGTGCTTGGGATTGTAATAGTCCCTTCATTTGGTGGATCCCTGTATGATGTCTCCTTCATATATAATTTTTCCTAGAAGACATGGATATATTTCATGAGGAAGAAATCAAAGGTTTTCGAGAAATTAAAAGAGTTTAAATCTCTTGAAGAAAACTAGATAGATAAGAAGATCAATGTGTTGAGAATTGACAATGGTGGTGAATTCCATGGAAATGATTTTGAGCAATTTTGCAAGAAGTGTGGCATATCATGCCAAAATACCACACCATATACCCCACAAAAAAATGGAGTTGTCAAAAGAATGAACAGAACAATGATGGACAAGGCAAAGAGCATGCTCAGTGGTGCTGGGATCGCACAAGAATTCTGGGCAGAAACAGTCGACATTGCAAAATATTTGGAAAATATGTCTCCTTTGTCGGTGCTAGTTGACTCGACTCCACATGAGGTATTGTTTGGAAATAATCCCTCACTTTCACATTTCAAAGTATTTGGTTATGATGCATTTGTGCATGTTCCCAAGGAAAAGAGGAACAAGTTGGACATGAAGGCATTTAAGTGTATTTTCATTGGATACAAAGAAGGAATGAAAGGATATAAGCTTTGAGATCCTACATCAAGGAGAATAATGTACAATTGAGATGTGGTCTTCAGAGAATTCGGAGGGAAGTCAGAGTTTGAAGTGGTTCAAATTGAGAAAAATCCAGAGAAGGTGAGGTTTGAACTAAGGAATGAAGAAGATGATTCAAATGAGTCGAATGAATCAGATGAAGAGGTGGAACAACTGACCCCAGTTGCAAGGAGTTCTAAATGAGTAAGAAATCTAGTTGAAAGGTATAATCCACCTAATTTTTGTTCCACATTTGTGTTAACTACCACCGATGAGGAGCCCAAGTTGGTCAGGGAGGCAGTTAGCTCGACAAAGGGTAGACTCTAGAAGGATGCCATGGTAAAAGAGATGGAATCCTTGTACAAGAATGAGATGTGGGATTTGGTTGAATTTCCTAGTGGAAGAAACCACATCGGTAGCAAGTGGGTATTCAAGAAGAAGATGAACGCAACAGGTCAAGTCGAAAAATTGAAAGCTCGATTGGTAGCGAAAGGATATTCCCAAGTTGAAGGAGTTGACTTTGGTGAGATTTTTTCCCCTGTTGCAAAATTAACTTCCATTAGAGTACTTATTTCTCTAGCTGCAACATTTGATCTTGAAATAGAGCAAATGGATTTGAAGATGGTGTTCCTACATGGGGACCTAGAAGAATAAATCTACATGAAACAACCTGAAGGATTTGTAATAAATGGAAAGAAAGAACTAGTGTGAAAATTGAAGAGATCGCTTTATGGTCTAAAGCAATCGCCTAGGATGTGGTACCGAAAGTTTGACCCATACATCCTTAGTTTGGGAATTGTGAGAAGCAAAGCTAATCATTGTATATATTCAAAGGAATAAGGTGGGAGTTTCATATATGTACCATGGTATGTCGACGACATGTTGCTGATTGAAAATAACATGAACACAATAAAGGAGGTGAAGAAGAAACTATCCTCCAAGTTCGACATGAAGGATCTCGGTGAATCGAACTTCATTCATGGAATGGAGATTAAGAGGGATCATGTAGTCAAAGCAGAATATTTTTGGCAAAGAACTCAACTTATCATTCCAAGATTGAACATATTGATGTACAATACCATTTCATAAGAGACATGGTGGAAAGAAACAAGGTGTTGCTAGAAAAAGTAGACACGTTGGAAAACATAACAGACTATTTAACCAAGTCTGTGAGTGTTGTGAAGTTCTCTTGGTGTAGAGAGGCAATGGGAATTGTTGTCCTGGGTTTGTGAACAAAATTTCAACTTCTCATGTTTCAACAAAGAAGACAGCAAGTGGGAGAATGTTGGGTTGTTATATTCTTTGTAGTGAAAGTCTAGTCAAGGTGGATTGAATGGGAGTGAAAGTTGAAGGTCGAAGTGATTGATAGAAAGTTGAAGAAGTAAACTGGCAGGAGGTCAACAGGAGGTTACATGGTAATCGACTGAAGATCAAATGTAGGCCGACTAGTAATCCAATTTGTGGTGGACTGTAACAGAATCCTGAGATTCACGATATTTGTAGCCAATGATCCGCATGGATCTGTAACCGTTTTTGGGTGCCTTTCTTTAGTTTTTTTTCTACTGTAAATCCTATAAATAAGGTGTAATGTAATAATGTGGAAGATAATCAATAATCATGAGATCAATCTTTAGCAGAGGTTGTTGGTCATGTAGATGTAAGTCGAATTGGCTGCAGGGTTGTCCTTGTGTAAGCAAGAAGGTATGATGTTGATTGTGTCTTAGGTGTAGACTAAGGTTAGACATGTAACCTTTTATTCTAAATGAATAAAACAACAAGAGAGCAAGATACTCAAGGAATGTTGGTTTTCCTATTTAGGTTTCCACGGTAAAATCTCTAGGCACTTTGTGATTGCTTTGTCATTTATTTTCTATCTTAAATATGTCTTCCTCTCTTCTATTAGGTTTAGCATGGAAGTATACATTTCCTAACAGGAAAATATTTCACTATCGACACATTCATCTATAATCTGATCAATGAATGGGGTAGAATAATTATCCTTTGGGAAAGGCTTATTAAGATCCCCAAAATCAATATAGACTCGTATGGTAACTTGTTTCTTATCAACTAGAATGAGATTAGAAACCTACTTAGTCAAAGGAATTGGGAAATTGAAACCAACACGAAGTGATTTTTCAACCTCTGCATTGATGACAACTGCCTTCTTAGGATTAACATGCCATATCTTCTACTAAATAGGCTTAGCATTGTTATAAGTTTTTAATTCATGTTTGACAATCCAAGGATCAATGCTTGACATTTCTTTAGAGTGCCAAGTGAAAATGTTGTGAATCTCCTTAAAAAGGGTAGTATAAAGTTCAATTTCATAACGAGAACATTCTGCACCAATCAATATGTTTTCAACGATGCCTAGATTCACTAAAATATTGATGGGTATTGTCTTCAAGATATTCACCAAATTTCCCTCCACATGCACATTGTGTGTTAGAATAGTGCATTAGTACCACTTGATATCTCCAGGTGGAACAAGGCTTCTCATGCCAACCTGTAACTTTTCCAGTTTTGGAAGAAAAAATGATCTACGATGCATATATTTTCATGGTCTTTTAGACTTTTTCGTGGCTTCAAGGACAACCTCATCAAAGGGAATCTCAACATCCAAGGAATCATGTGAAGTGGGAGGTTTGAAAACTGACATGGGTGAAGTGAACTAATAATACTCCACACTGTGATGAAGATTTCGATCAACCTCTATGGATGCCATTTGGATAGCTTAATATGAAATCTCAACTATGGTTAAAGCCATACTTGAACCTAACAAACTAATCTCTGAAGGATGAGGCACTACCCAAGGCTCTTGACTGATAACAAATGAGTTAGAGTAGATTGAGTGTTGAGGCATAGGATCCACAATTGAAAAAGACACCGAGGATAAACCTTGTGAATTGATAATACTAGACAAAATCATACAGATAGTGGATGAGTTAATAGAACATATTGGTGGAAGGAGGGTAAATGTGCCCATCAAAGATGAATCTTTGAAAATCCCAAAACCAATACTGTCGAAAGAAACCTTGGAACCACTGATGAACGAAACGTTTTTTACGACGTTGGCTCTATAATTGGGTGTACAATTAGCAAGTTGATAAATGGCAACAACTTTACCTTTATGGGGAAATAAGATGACTCAAAAGATAGAAGGCGCAACTACCATAATCACATAAGACCAACTATGCCTTAATAGAATATTATAATCCAAAGGAGCGTCAACTGCTTTGACTTAATCAAAATAGACTTACCGCTTTACTTTACAGAAAAGGCAATGATGATTCCATGAGGCTTAAAATCATGACCATAAAATGCTTTCGACATGGTGGTTGATGGATTGAGATCTAGATAACCTAAGGCTCTCCAACATGACAAAGACATAATCTCGATAGATGCTCCTTTACCAACAACACAATGAAAGATGTGTGTTCCATGAGAAGATACTTGGAATTGGAAATAAATTTGGTGGGGAATCCTAGGCCTACCATGGTCAAGGTCAAAAGTAATCAAATGAGTGTTTGAGGGATCAACTCCAATTACAGTGATGAACAATGATTTACGATGCACATGGAAGCTATGAAGGATTTGTAATGCAGACACAGTGCACAATGCTTGGGCCAAATCCTTGTGCTTAGACACACCTTTCACGAGGTGGAGCATTGTACCATTGGATGACTTCTCTATGTGTAGAGAGCCATTAGGATGGGATGAAGAAGGATCCTTATCAATAGGTCCATTCTCATAACTATCATAATTATGAGCTCACATATGTATGTGAACATCCTGCTCACACATGTAAACATTGGCATTCATGGTATTGCCCCCTTGTGGGGGATTGCCATGATTACCCCTTGCAAATGCACAAGGTTAGTAGAAACCATTTGTTGATGCTGTAGGGAAAAAGGATTTGTTAGGAAGGTACGTTTCTACTAGGATGCTCGCTAGGGTACATATCTATAAATCTCTTCCATTTTTGGACATTAGTAAATATGGTGATCTCCAATGCAAATCTTGTAAGGAAATTTCATTTTATTCTTCTCTTTAATGCCTCTCTCATTAGTGTTAGGATCATGAGTAGTCCCTTGCCCAAGATTATAATTTTATTTTTATTCTTTTTATTTCCTTTGGGTTGTTGATTGTTCCTTAGATTCGTAGATTGGACTAATTGAACATTAGAGTTTGAGTAGGGACAAAGACATTTTGTGAAGTTGGTGCATAGGTAGGGGATTATGATAGATGGTCATTTGTCCCATCTGATCTACTAACTTGCCAACTCAAGCATGGTTAGCATAACTGATCACACCATTAGCGTGTGGTCCCATATTAGTTTTCAGAGAATCTGTTGACAACAAGGGGCATGAGGTATCAACTCATACAAAGTGCTAGATTAAGAATAAATTAGCTCTAATTATTGAGCACATAAAATGACTTGTTCCTTAGTAGGGGATCCTAACATCAAAACATCCTTGGTGATATTCGACAATATTCACTAGAAATATGTCCATAATTTCAGCATTGATGAGACTACGTTGTTGCCTCCATTCATGTATATGATCAGAAATGTAGGTGGAAGTAATTTGACATAATGATGACAAGGGTTTTGTTTCAGTTTCATAGAAGATAGGTAGTTGAAAATGGGTCAAAAATGCTATCGCCAATGATGAAAAATCATGAAAAGAAGCACATGGAAACTCAATGTACCATTTAGTTATGCTCTTGGTCAGGGTGCATTGGAAAAAACATAATTCAATGCTATCTTCCACCAAGGAGTTTGATGAACACCACATGTGGAAATTCGTTATGTGGGTAGAAGGGTCTTCTCCAGATAGTTTGTCAGAGTTGGGAATATCTGATGGCAATTTAGTAGGGATAACCAACCATGATGGTCGACAATGTATGGGGTTCTTCGTTAACCTAGATAAGTCAGGCAAGTTCAAAGCAACCAAAAATGGAAATCAAGTATTAACAAACAAAATATGATGGATAAATGATAGGCCTTGCAACCCAATATAAGACATAGACCCACTAAGACCACTACCCCCACGAACATGAGTAGCGTTGGTTGCAGGGCTAGAACTATGATGAAAATTCCAACCAAAAGGAAAATCTACATTATGGGTTGCTGAGATACCTATGGGTATATAAGAAATGTGTGGATACCCACTACCAATATTGAAACCAAGGTTTTTCCCCTTTCCAAAAGAGAATCATGACATAGGCAACTGTGTGGTCATAGTGGGCATACTAAAGATGGGTAGACTTTGTTGGTTGTGGAGCTTGATTATCTTCCTGATTTAGAGGTCTTTTACTTTCAGCCGTGTTTATACCCCATGAAGTATTTACACCCCAGAAGTATGTACACTCTTCCATGCAGGGGAGTGCAGTGGGGGGGTACCCCCTCTGTGGGGTCCGGGGGGGAATCACACAGTGTGATGGGCCCCAACCAGGGGATTGACTCTCAGAAAAAAGAATGCCTGTAAGAAATATATTATTTCATTTATGAAATGGACCGTTCATTATAGTGGAATCAACGATAGAGATTATGTTGGGAGTTTTACCCTAGAACCCTCTTTAATGAAAATATTGTGGCTATGTATGTTGGTGAATATTGTGTTCTTAGAGAGGAGACTGTGAGGGAAAAGAGGAAGTTACAACGGGTTTTCTTGTAGGTTGTATCCATTCATTTCTTTGGATAATAATAAAGAAAGGACACAGCAAAATTTCTCGTGGGCGTAGCCCACATGGGTGAACCGTAATCAGTATCTCTTAGCTGTTATTATTATCATACGTGTTTTTGTTCGCATTTGTTTTATTATAGCGGTCTATTTTCTAACAGCGGTATCAGGCGTAAAAGGTAGCTTCATGAGGAAAAGAGGGTTCTGGTTGAGTAGAACAATGTCGAATGGAAAGTTTAGGGTAGAAATTTAACTGCCAAAACTAACAGTTATGGAAAATGAATATGGAAGACTATTTATATAAAAAAGATCTATTCATACCATTGGCCGATAGCAAAGAAGCCATGGCTATGAAGAACCGAAGAATGAGGAGATTCTTGGCCGAGAGAAAGGCTCTAGGCTTGTCTTTGAGGCTGGGCTTTGGCGACATCAGTGGCTTTCAATATCTGCGAAAGAAAAGACAGCGAAGGGGTTGATGGACGCATTAGCCAAATCGTACGAAAAAACCCTCAGCGTCCAATAAGGGATTTATAACGAAGAGATTATTTAATATAAAAATAATAGGAAGGTGAATGCATTGTTGATCAATTGGATATGGTGGCCACCACCTTCTCCAATGACTTTAAATATGTTTAAAAGCGAATTTGGTAATTTATATTTTTAGCGAGTTTTAACTTAGGGGCTGTTTGAGGCCCTAAGCGATCTGTTTTTGAGGCAATTGAGCAACATGGATCATAGATCATGTTTGTATGCGACTAAAGATTGTAGTTCTAGAGATGTAGATCACTTTCCAACGAGCTATCATCGCCTAAAACGGAATCGTATGCAAAGATTCACATTAGAGGTGGTCCTGCTTACCCCACGGAGGGCCCACATGACTTTTGGCGCTTCCATCTCCTAGAGGTGGGTTTTGGATGTCTAGGACTTTTGGCATTCTGTTTATTGTAAAAGGCCTTTAGAGCCTCATTAACCCTCCTTCTTGCGAATGTGCGCTGCCGTCATCTCTTCAGAGATAAGCCGCCATTCCTTGTAAAAGCTTGTTTTCCACTGCATTTTTTACAGTTTCAACAAGAAAACATTTTCGTTAAAACTATTAAACCAGTTTCTGTATCTGTTATTTTCGTGGTAAAAGCACCCTACAATAATCTGTATTCATTTCGATTTGCTCACCGTCCGGATCAGTGGTATCAGGCGGTCTTCTCCTTGTCGATGTAATATGGCTCCCCAACGAGGTTGGAGTACAAAGATTTTGGTCTCGAGCTTGCTTCTCTTGAACAGAAGCTCTCACGCCAAGCGACCTCCCATGAGGGAAAAGAAAATGACGGGACAGAATCCCACGCTTCAAACTGTTGATTGAAACCCTCACGCAACAGGAACGAATGATGGTTGATTTCGCACCAAATCCTTCGGCGACCACAACAGGCGAAGCATCTTCTTCGAACGGGCTTTTCACCCTTCAAAGTTAAAAATAAACTTTGATATTCCCATTGCCACCCCCTTCAAGGTACAAATAAACTTTGATATTCCTATAT
Organism: Picea sitchensis; assembly: GCA_010110895.2. NCBI lineage: Eukaryota > Viridiplantae > Streptophyta > Pinopsida > Pinales > Pinaceae > Picea > Picea sitchensis. The sequence goes on from SNQJ01S0231812.1 coordinate 13,613, forward strand.
TTGAAGGTCAGATAGACGTAGACGCTATAGAGAAGTGGTTGAATCTACTAGAAGGGTATTTTTCTGTTCATAAATTTTCAAATAGAGAAAAGATTACTTTTGCGCTCCTCAAAGTCGTTCCCCGTGTCAAAGATTGGTGGGAAACTTTCTGTGAGCAAAAGGAAATAGAGGAAACCTCATTATTTTCAGTCACGGCCACCTGGGAATCCTTCAGGGATGCTATTAAGGAACAATACTACCCTGTCGGAAGTTATGATGACATATATACCAAATGGACCACACTGCGGAAAGAAAGAGACCAAGCCGTGCCAGATTTCACAAATATCTTCCATACCTTGCGCACCAAGTTGGGTATCAAAGATTTGGAGCGACATCTGGTGCTCAAGTATCGTGGTGCTCTGCATAGATACATCTAGACTGAAATGGAATTTCTGGACATCTCATCCTTGGGTGCGGCCTACCGATATGCCGTCAAAATCGAGCAGAAGCTCAAACAAAAGACGCGGCAATTTGGGCCTAGGAACCCCTCACAACAAAAGCCAGGAAAGGGCGGCCCC
>SNQJ01S0231813.1:0-14169 GCA_010110895.2 Picea sitchensis
ATATGAATGTATATATTTAGCCTCTTGTCGACAAGATACTAAAGTTATGGTTTGGCATCACTATGTAGAACATCTCTAGACCAATAGGGAAAAATAAATTCTAATTCCATGGAATACTTACATGGACAATTCATGATGCCCTAAGGATAACACATTTTTTTGGTATGTAACATACTAATGAACTTTAATAGTATATAATTTTATGAAAATATGATGCATGATTCTAAAATATCAATTCCTCATTATATAAATAATACTGACATTAATCCATATAATCTTGCAAGTCTTCAAACAAAGGGTAAATTTCAATGTCCATTTTGTGGTCCTAGGATGAAATCACGTCGTTCAAGAAGATTATGAAAGGAGGTATTTGATGAGTATAATAACTTCCTCCCTAAGAAACATAGGTATCGAACTACAAAAAAACATATTTTCAATTTGAAAGAAGACACTGGAATAAAACCACGAAGAATGACACCTCGCCTATGGAAGTTGGAATATAATAGTTAAACTATCAAGGTAAGCATTTAATCTATGTGTCTACATATATATTAGTGTTTTACAATTTTAATTTGTATCAAATTTTGTATATCATATCTAACAATTATTGTTGTAATATCATTAGTTATTTTCCATAAATGTCATCAAGGCATTAATGGGATTCCATGAGGAATGAAAAGTTACCATGTACAATTCAATAGGTTTCCCTACTATGAGAACCTGCAAATAGTTCATTTGTTTGATACAATGCATATCGGGAAGAATGTAACAAAAACATTGTGGATAATTGTAAATGGAAGGAGTGATAAAGAAAAAATTGTCAAAATGTGTACTGACATTCAAGAATCCAATCATGCATTGAAAATGTGATTTATTCAAATATCAATGGAGTTCACCAAAATAGTCTTCCATGGTGTTGGTTAGACTTTGTCCTTTCTACCATTATTGGGATGACCCAAGTTCAGGTTTACTATGGTTTCCAACAAAACCCCTTAAAACTATCGACCCTCCTGGTAAACTGAAAGGCAACACAACGCACATAATGCACTCCGCAGTCTCACCCGAGATAGTTCTTATGGGTGGATGCAAAAATCAGGTGCTTGCAACCTAGGAATGAGTGGGGATCTAGGATTCAAATCTGTTATATTCATTTGTTTAATATAACATTCATCTTATCTTGATTAATCTGTCATTCTTACTCATGCATGTAAAATAACAGATCTAACTAAGTCATTCATACATTTGTCTAACATATAATCATTAACAACAAAGGAGATACACAACATTCAATCACATAACAGATGATCTACTGTGGTTCACCCCTCCTGGCATATGTCCACAAAAATTTGGCTACTCTACTCTTTTATTATTATGCTTCCCAAAACTACAACACCTTACGCATTACAACTCTCCATCAAAACAAGTCGATATATACAATGAGGCACACTAGATCACACTAGGATCCTCAACATGTGATCTAACCCTCACGATCTACCTTATTCCCTCTCCTCAGCTCAACAACTTACAAAATGGGATCGAATTTTACATACATTCAATCTTCAAACAACATATTAACAATGACCAACAATGGAATAACCAATTGAGAACAACCAACCAAGAGCCCCAACCTAGACCTCCTAGGTACCTATTTATACATGTTTTTATCTCACCAACCATTACATATTCTTACCAAAATTCTAACCCTAGCATGGTTAGGTATTCTTGCATGTGTTCCTCACATTCTTTCCTCCTCTAAATGTGTGTTTACCTTGCATGTGCTACTTTTCCTGCCAGTTGTCTTTTCCTTCCTTGTGATGTATTCTCCAAAAGTAGTCTTTATTCCAAAATGGGTATGCACCCAACATGCCCCCAACACTAACATTTTCCTCATCCCGAGCCACCTAGGAACTACGAGATCCCTAGACAGCCTCTGCTAGACTATGGAACTTGTCTACAAGTCCCCTCCCTCGTGTTTGGACCTGCATAGCCTTTTTTGTAAGTGCTTCTAAGTTATACACTGTGACTTCCTCCTAAACTATGGCTGTGCATTCTGCATGTGTCTATGCCATATTCTTCTTCTCTGCCTCCATCTGCGCGATCATTTATGTTTCTCTCTCTTGGAGGGGTTTCATCTATGTCTGTCTCTCTTGTTTTTTCACCTACACCCTCTTTAGTTTAGATTGCAATCTCTTCATCTCTCGTGTTCCTTTTAAACGCTCTATGATTCCCATTGTCTTATGCCTCTACTTAAGGTCTTGGATTTCAGTATTTATCCTCTCTTCCTCCTCGTCCCACTACTGGACCTGCTAATCTTCCTCTAGCGATTTCCAAAGCCACATTGTTCTATCAAATAGTTATGCCACTGTGTTAACTTGTTTCTCCAACTCTTCTAGTTGGAGTGAAACTTCTTCTTTCCTCTGATCCCTAACCTTAGGTGGATTCATCAGAGTCAACTTTTCCTTCATTTCCTTAATTTGTTTCCTATAGTGGTGGATGGTTTGATAAATCTGATTGATTTTTTCCTTTGTAATTGGGCTCTCGGCCTGCGTGCTGTTCAGAAAGTGGTTGTAGACTCTTGTCACCCCATTTTCAATTTTATATGTGTGCTATTTATCTTATTTGGTATGGAACTTTACTTGTTAGACCATGAGCTCCAGTGATTCCTTGTCACTTTTAGTTTCTTGCAGTTCTATTGCATCTGTCCTTGTGTGTGATGCTGACTTGGAGTCTATACAACGCCTTTGTTGGTATCTTAGCTAATACCATGTCAACTTGTGCCAAATATTTCAGTGGTGTATGTGCTATAGTTTCATCCAACTGCAACATGTCATTGGTTACTCTGAATGTTCGACTAGCCTGCACAGTTTTGTGAATAATGTGATCTTTTTGTGGCATAGTCCTTGTCTCCACTGATGTTTCTCCCTCAGGGACATATTTTGTTCCCCTTTCATACCTTTGCACAGTCCTGATTTGCTCGAGGACCTATCTTATTCCATCTAGGTAATCTTGTGTCTGCTCCATTTGGTACTTTTATTCTTCAAAGTCTTCTACGACGTGGTATTGCACCTTCTCAGCCATGAGGTCAAGATCGTCCTTTTTGATTGTGTACTCAGGAGGATCTTTATGCACCTTTACCTTCTTGTGCATTCCTCCTATCTATGAAATTGGCTACTTAGGTGGCCCTGGTTCTTGGGGAGTAGACACTGAAGGGGTTCCCTGTGTTCCCGTAGCCCTCGCTCTTTATTCTTTTTGTTGTGAGGCAACATCTTTCTTTCCTGCATGTGCATCCTTCTTTGGTGCTCCCCCCTTCTTTTGTTGTGTCAGCTTCTGTGTTGGTTTCGGCCTTTTGGGCAAAACTTTGTCTCCTACATGTGTCTTGGTTTTCCCTGTGTACACCTCCATTCCATTAGGTACTTCTTGATGTAAGACTGGGATATTCCATTTGTCAGGCCAATCTCTCATGGACATTTCTATGTCTTCCTCCGTGAAGAAATATCTTAGTTGAATCCACTCCTTTATTGGATCCCTGCATGCTTGGATCCACATGTTGTGCCTGGATGCCTTGAAGTTAGCGATGTCCTTGAACTATGTGACCACCTCTGTGGTAATTCGTCAATTATTGGTTATTCTCTCCTGTATTTCTGTAAATTACCTGGAAAAGGTACTCGTGTTTGTGATTCTATGCTTGAGTTCAGAGTTTCTCCCCAACGACCTGTATCATGCTGCGCGACACCAAACTATCTGGCTATAGAAGTATGAATATGGGGGTTCTCTCCACCCCATCAATGCGATCAACATGAGTATCCAGGAATAGTGGAACTATGTGTCGAGGTCCTGTGCATCTTTGTAGTCATCCATGAATAAGTTGAGAAGGTAAGGGGGCAAACTGAGCAATGTTCCATTCTCACACAGCTCTGCAGCTGCAACAAACCTGACAAGGAATTCTTCCTTGCGACATTTTCACAGCATTTTACAAACCATGATTTTAGTGGCCATATGTGTCATGGCATCGCTAATCATTTTGATAATTATGTCGTGTGAGCCCCTCTCTATTCCATATGTTCTCTTCATTTCTTTAGCCATTGCCTTGTCCTTGGTTTTTTCATCCAGGTACTACGCAGGGTTCTCACCCATTGACAAAAGTCCTCTGATTTCTATGATTATCTCTACATAAATGGAGATGGGTTGTTCCATCCATAGGAATCCTCCATGGAGGACCACTATCAACTTCTTGATGCATTTGTTCACCTCTTTCCCCATTCCAAAGTGGGGAATATCCAAGAGGTTGAGGATACCTATGTTTTATAGGCCAACTGCCCATGGTTTTGGTTGTAGGACGTGGTCTCCAAAGGGTCCTACCCCTATGATGTCTAAGTAGACCTGCCGCAAAAATTCAGGGAATTTTCCTGCATCGTCCACATCATGGTCTGAGTACCTTAGTTTCTCCATGCAACCTAGTAGTGTTGGCGTGGTTTGCACTCCTTCTGGAATGTGCGGGAGAACAATTGTTGTGTTAGGCTGCCTGCGTGGAGACCGCGCCAGAGGATATTTTCCCTTTCATTTTTTTTGTTGACATGAGGAACCCACCTCCATCTGTATTCTTTCTACATCAAGGCCTAGATGACAAATGATATCCTCTACCAGACCCTCCTTGTAATATACCAGATATAAAAAGTATGCAGAACAAAAATAAAATGATAGAAATGGTATAATAACAACAATATAACTAGAACAATCACCACAATAGCACTAAAACGATATAAGAATAACAACATAAATAACACTTTGATTCTGAAAGAAATATTCACGGGCCTCTTTGAGGGGGAAACCTCCAGCTGAGAAGATCTCTATTACAATAATATCCAAGCTAGGGTTCTCATACCCTCAACTCCTATTTATACTACATATGTCTATCAAAAGAAGCATCTAGAGGAAGATCCCTCTAGAATTGGAAGCTTCTATTAGGTCTTCTTACATTTGACTTATTCTATTTTATTACAAGGCCTTATTAATATTGACCTTTATTACATCCGAATATATTGTTCTAACTATGTGCAGGTTAGGACCCTAACATGTCCTCCCCCTTAAAAAAAGCCTTGTACTTAAGGCTTGAGATGTGGAAATTGCTGCAGAATGGTAGTTGGTTCCCAAGTGGCATCTGTTGGAGTTGTATCTTTCCACTGGAATAACACCTCCTTGATGGTTCTATGATGCAGGTGATGCTCACGCTGGTCAAAAAATTCTTGTGGATGTATCCAAATGGATCCTTCTTTGGCTAAGTCAGGAAGGTTGGTTTGAATTTGGCACTTAGTTCCAATCACCTTCATTAAGCATGAAACATGAAAAACATGATGTAGCTTTGAATGACTAGGCAAAGCTAAATGATAGGCCACTTGTCCCACAGTCTTGAAAATGGTATAAGGACCATAAAATTTGGGCGCTAGCTCCTGACAATGCTCGGCCTTGAGAGAAGTTTGCTTGTAAGGTTGCATTTGAAGAAACACTTGATCCCCTTCTACAAATTGACGTTCAGAGTGACCTTGATTTGCTTGTTGCTTCATGCGATTTTATTCCATGACCAAATTATCTTTGAGGGTACATAGAATAGCCTCTCGAACTACAAGTGTTTGGTCAACCACCTGGACCTTTGAGACACCAGGTAAGTATGAGACAACTGAAGGTGGATTTTGTCCATATACCGCTTCAAAAGGAATCATGCGTGTAGCTGTATGGTATGAAGTGTTGTACCACCATTCAACTAGGGGTAACCATTGAGCCCACTGCTTTTTCTTTTCTGAGGAAAAACACCTCAAATATGTTTCCAAACACTTGTTGACAACTTTTGTTTGACCATCAGTTTGGGGATGATAAGCTGTGCCGAGATGCAATTGGGTGCCTTGTAGCTTGAACAGTTCTTGCCAAAAATTGCTTGTGAAAGTTGGGTCGCGATCATAAACAATAGAGTGTGTCATTCCATGAAACTTGAAGACCTAATCCATGAAAATTTGAGCCACCGTGGATGTTGTAAATGGGTGTTGAAGAGCACATAAATGAGCATACTTAGAAAGGTGATCAATAACCACCATGATGACTAATTTATTTCCCGATTTGGGTAAGCTGACAATAAAATCCATAGAGATATCCTTCCAAATAGTAGGTGGAATCGTGAGCGGTTGTAGTGTGCCTAGAGATTTGACTGTTTTTCCCTTGTTGCATTGACACACATCACATTCAATGACAAAATTACGAATGTCCTATTTCATACCATCCCAGAAAAAAGAACATTTGATCCTGTCATAGGTTTTGGTGAACCCGGAGTGCCCCGCTATGGGTGTAGCATGAATCTCAAAAAGTACCATGGATTTAAGATTTGATTGTTTACTTAAATACAAACGACCTTTGTATTGAAGCTCATCATGGAGCCAAGAGTACCCTGGGGAAGCTAGAGCATTGGCCTACAATTGTTGGATCAGATGTGAACTTTTGGGATCTTGTAGCCATTCCTGGCGAATGGCTTGGAGCCAATCTGGTACAATGAAGGAAAGAGAGAAAAGGGATCCTTCATCTTCATATTTTTGGTAATGTGCATCTACAACCACATTGTCTTTTCCTTTCTTGTAAATTATCTCATAATCATATCCAAAGAGCTTAGTCAACCATTTTTGTTGCTCCAGGGAGGAAATGCATTGTTCTAGAAAATACTTGAGGCTTTGATGGTCTATATTAATTTGGAAACATTGCCCCAAAATATAAGGGCACCACAGATCAATGACATGAAAAATAGCCAACATTTCCTTTTCATAGATTGATTTGCCTAGATTTATTTCAGATAGTTGCTTGCTGGTAAAGGCCAAAGGTCGACCCTCTTGCATAAGGACATCACCAATTCCTTTCCCCGAGGCATCACATTCCAAGACAAAGGTCTTTGTGAAATCAAGAAGGGCCAGGATTGGAGTGGTGCACATGGCCATCTTCAAGGTTTGAAAATCTTGAGCAACTACTGGAGTCCAAGTGAAAGAGTTCTTTTTTAGGAGAGCAGTGAGAGGTGCTGCAATATTTCCATAATTCTTAACAAACTTGCGATAATACCCTGTTAATCCCATAAATCTATACAAGCTTTTGAGAGTATTTGGGTGAGGCCAGTCTTGCATAACTTCAATCTTTTTAGGATCCACTCTGACGCCATCCTTGCCAACTAGATGGCCCAAGTATTCTACTTCTGAGGCGCCAAAAGCACATTTAGACTGTTTGAGGAAAATTTGGTGCTGAGAGAGTAGATGGAGAACTCGATCCACATGAGAAAGATGGTATGTCCAGGTTTTCCTATAGATGAGGATATCATAAAAGAAAACTAAGACAAAATGACGGAGAAAAGGATGGAAGACATGATTCATGAGGCTTTGGAAGGTGGAGGGGGAATTACACAAGCCAAAGGGCATGACCAAAAAATCATAGTGGTCCTCATGAGTTATAAAGGAAGTCTTGGGAATGTTTTCCTCTTTCATACGTATCTAGTGGTAGCCCAAACGAATATCAAGTTTAGTAAAGAATTGGGCGCCACTCAATTCATCCAAGAGGTCATCAATGACAGGAATGGGAAATTTGTCTTTAATGGTAAGCTTGTTGAGGGCATGGAAGTCAGGATACATTAGCCAAGAACATTCTTTCTTTAGAACCATGACCATAGGAGAAGAGTAGGGGCTTGTACTAGGGCGGATAACGCCTGCATTAAGGAGTTCTTGGACCATTTTCTCAATTTCATTTTTTTGGAAAAAGGGGTGACGATACAGACGGATATTGGGAGGAAGGCTTCTGGGTACAAGGGGAATGGAATGATCATGAACACCATGGGAAGGAGGGAGTCCTTGGGGAGTGAAAAAGACCACTTGATGTTTAGAAAGGATGGCTTGCAGGTCTTACGGCACCAAGGGTGTCTATGTTGCTTGTATGGCATGGAGTTGGGCAATAACACCATAATGACCTTTTTTGAGAAGATTTTCCATGCAATGGGAATTAATGATCTCAGGTGAACCGACAATGATGCCTTGGAACTTATATTGGTGGCCCTCCTCGTTGAATTGCATGGTTAATTCCTTAAAATCCATGAGAATGGGACCCAAAGTCCTTAGCCAATATGCACCCAACACAATGTCACAACTGCCCATGTCAATAGAAAACATACGATATTTCAGGTGGTAGTCACCAAATTGGAGACGCGCATTTTCACAATGCCCTCCACATTTCATGGAGCCATCATTGGCAATCATGATTTGGAAATTATTGACGGCATGGATGTAGCAATGAGTTTCTTAGGAAATGTAATGATGAATGAAATTATGGGTGCTTCCACTATCAACCAGAATGATGATATTCCGATGCTTGATGTAACCGATTAGCTTGAGGGTTTGGGGAGTGGAGAATCTAGTGAGAGAATTGAGCGAAATGCTCGGTTCTACTTCGGGAGGGTTTGAGGGAGGGGTTATGTCAGTGGTTTCAGGTGACTCAGACACAAGGGGAGTTTCAACATCCTCTTACGAAATATCCTCAGAGATGTCCATAAAAAGATTTTGTTCCTTACACTTGTGGCCCGCTAAATATTTTTCATCATAATTATAACAAAGGCCTTTGAGTTGGTGTTCAACCATTTCCACCCTGGTCAATTTTTGGATCTTTAGTGGAGCGAAGGGAGTAGTGGGATTTAGTGGTTTAGGGCAAAGGATAAAGGAGGGTTTTTGGTTTTGGGAACATACAACTTGTTGTGCTTCTTTAGATCTTTTAGTATCCTCCACCCAACTCTGAGGACGAGCCATGAGGACATGGGCTTGAATATCATCCTTGAGGCCACTGATAAAACACTCTCAAAAAAAGGCATCAGACATGCCCTCTGTTCGAAAAGACAGGCGCTCAAAGGAAGATATAAAGTCTCCCACTGTTCCTGATTGTTTCAACTTTGTCAAACAACCCAAATGGTTGGTGTTAGTGTCAAAGAATTCATAAAGCTCTGCCACAAAGTGTGTCCAAGCAATATACTCTTGACGAGAAGTTTTTCTCCATTGCCACCATTGCCAACGTTCTTGATCTAGATGGAGAACACCACACCATAGTTTTTACAAGTCATATGTAATGTCGTATAAAGAGAAATAATGTTCCATTTGGGTTACCCAACCAATGGGGTCCGAGCCATCAAATTTGGTCACATCCACCTGCGGGAGGCGTAGGTCACATTGAAAGTGATGGTGCTGAAAGTTATCAGAATGAGAGGAATGTTCACCTTCAGTATGTGGAGGTGAGTCAGAGGAAGAGTTATCTGTAGGGATATGAAGCTTGGTGCAGAGTGACGAAAAGACAGATTCAAGCTGGATGGTCAGGTCTTGTTTGATTTCCTCCATTGAGGACTACATAGTTGTATTGATGGCGACAACATTGGCACTAATTTATTTCACTTCTTGTTGGGTCTCGATGAGACTAGATTGCAAGGTATTGAAGTGAGCTTCCAAGTCTTGGCTACGAGTATGGGCCATGAGGACGAGGGAATCGAAAAGGGGCGGGTAGGGTCAAAATTTTTTTCTAAAAAAATGATATGTATGAATGTGATAAGGGCAAAGAGATGAATCCAATGGAATAGGTCTCAAATAATGGTGAAAAAATTTCCATATTTTTTTTTTACACCTGCAGAGTTATACTCCGGTTTGAAGAATACTGCAGTGATGAAATTCCCAAATTCTTAACCAGGAAGAAATGTGTAGTGATTTGGAAACTCGAACACTGTTGTGCAGCAATAGATCTTGTCTGTTTTAATTTCTTTATGTTTCTAACCCTAAGGGTTAGGTATTCAAGGGTTCTACAAACAAGGGTTTTCCCTGTGCTATAGCTCTTTGATATACATGTGGGGTCCAACAATAGTACTCAACCCAATATCTCAGGGCACTAACTAAGGAGGATAGACCGTACCCTTAGCTGTACTACCCGACTACCCAGGTACTAGAGAGTATCTTCCCAAGTGTTGTTCTCGATGGCACTATAGCAGTTAGGCGCTGATCGGTTTATTTAAAGAGGGATTCAGGTAATCTAGGTAGATCCATACATAGGTGTTGTCTGATGCACTACCACTTGAAGGGGTACCAATAGGGGTTACAAGGGTGGCCAACAGATTTGCGCTTAAGTACCACTTGTATTTCCTATGTGTATGAATCCCTCAAATGCGGGATTATGCGCGTAACGACAGATCTTTGTGGCTTAAATATGCTGGAATACATCTCTACCCAGAAAAAAATTTAACCCACACTTTTTGCTGAGGAAAGTGATCTGATACCACGTGTAATATACTAGATATAAAAGTATGCAGAATAGAAATAAAATGCTAGAAATGGAAGAATAACAACAATATAACCAGAACAATCACCACAATAACACTGAAATGATATAAGAATAAAAACATAAATAACACTTTGATTTTGAAAGAAATGTTCATGGGCCTCTTTGAGGGGGAAACCTCCAGTTGAGTAGAGCTCTATTACAATAATATCCAAGATAGGGTTCTCATACCCTCGACTCCTATTTATACTAAATATGTCTATCAAAAGAAGCATCTAGAGGAAGATCCTTCTAGAAGTGAAAGCTTATATTAGGTCTTCTTACATTTGAATTATTCTATTTTAATACAAGGCCTTATTAATATTGACCTTTATTACATCTAAATATATTGTTCTACCTATGTGCGAGTTAGGACCCTAACACTCCTATTGCTTCATGGTTTTTGATCTAGTGTTTTTGGGTACTGATGCCTCTGTTTGCGTAGTAGCTTGGCCATTTACCTGCTGGAATCCTTCAGTCGTCGTAGTTTCTGGTGGTTTTTTTGTGTTATGCATGGGATGTCCCTACACGTTGGTGGCCAAGTCAACTTCCATGGATGACGTGATTGGAATCTTCCTTTCTTCCACCACTGGCGTAGGGTCTATGGGTGCTTCAATTGGTGAAGGAATTGCATCGACATTGATGCACTCCTCAGGTTGTCTGGTTTCTTTTCCAGCCTCTGTTGCCTCCCATGGTGCCCTGCTACTTCGTGTTTTCCTCCCTAATTGGCTCGGAACACTCATATTTGATGGTGGCATTGTGGGTACTGGTTGGTTTTTGCTGACTAACTCTTCACTGGTTCACCCTGTGTCAACTCACTTCGGCTCTGCGTGCCCTATTTCTTTGCAACTTCATGATTTCACAATGGGTCTTATGTTGCCAGTGTTTCCCCTTTATATAGGCAAGTCACGAAGATTCTTGGAGAATTTTCCTCAACGTTGATTAATGTAATGGAACTTTATGCGTACTTTTGCATTGAATTTTATAATTGCTGCCAGTTGGTGCCTTTTCTTTGTAACCGCCATTTTTCAAATTTTTGCCATTTCTGACCGTTGGTCCTTTTTCCAGCGTGATGAGTTTTCCAAGTGCACGATATTTTGTTTAGCTGTTGCGTGTGTACATTTTTATTTTCGTCACACTAAGTCCATTTTTTTTGCGCGCAGTATTCTGATGTCTGGCATGGTAACCTTTTTTTTTTTTTACTATAATACACTATATGCATATCTCTTTACTGCGCAGTAACTTTCTAAGTACTGGGAGGTTGATTGTCCCTATACAGTTTAAGTCAGCTCCCATTGATCATTCCTATGAGTTATGTACCTCCTAAATCTTTCAATTGTACAACTCCCCCTTCTATGACAAACTTCACTTCATATGGTCCCAAGCAATGCATTTTGAATTTTCCTGGGTCCTGAAGAAATTTACTGTCATACACCAAGACTAGGTCTCCCTCCTTGAAACTCTTCCTTTTAATATATCTATCATGCCAAGATTTGTCCCTTAGTTTATGTACTTCTTGGTGAAATCCTTCTAGAATCCTATCTTCTTCCATATCCATCAGATGACTTAGCCTTTCTTGTACTGTGCCTTGTTCTGTCATGTTGGTGATTGCTGCTATGCATAGACTAGGTACCAAAAATTCTAATGGAACAACTGCTTCTTTTCCATACACCAACCTGAATGGTGTATGTCCTATCAATTATTTACATGTAGCCATGTATTTCCATAATATTTTGGTATATTCAAATCCCAATAATCCCTTTTGACATTGCATATATTTGTCAATGCATTCTCTAGGATCTTATTAAAGGCTTCCACTGTTCCATTTTATTGAGGGTGATATGTTGTACTCTTTTGATGATATAATTCAAACTCCTCAGTCATAGCCTTGATAGTACTATCGATGAAGTGAGTGCCTTGGTCACTCATCAAAATCCTTGGGCATCACTTGCTCAAACAGGAAGTGTGTTGTTGTCTATGTGCTGCAATCTTTTACTAGCATTGCTTATGCCCATCTCATTAATTACTATGTCGCGGTAATGATATACTTTGCTCCTAACCTCTTTTATTGTGGATTAATTGGTCCCACAAAATATTTTTCCCATTTGTCGAATACTTTGAAGGTTACTTGTGCTCTTAGGGGCATCTCATCCAGTCTATTAGGTTTACCAGCCCTCTGGCATACATCACATCTCTGGTAGTAGTCATTTTCATCTCTGTGGATGGTTGACCACCATAGTCCTGCATGCAATACCTTATGCACGATATATTTTCCTGCATAATTTCCTCCAGCTATTCCATCATGAGCCTCTGCTAGAATCCTAGGCCTCTCATGTTCTAGTACAAAACTTCTCAAAATGTTGTTTGTGTCCATCTTGTAAAAGTGTCCACAATAAATTGATAGTATGCAGCTCTGAATACCAGGTTTATCTTCTGTGCAGTGTTGAATTCTTGTGGCATAGTCCCTATACTCAAGTATTGAATGATGTTAGCAAAATATTCATCTACTTGGACTGAAAATAATTGTGCATCAGGGAAGTTTTCCTTTAAATTTGTAGGTTCTTCTCCATTGGTGATATGTGATAGGTGATAGGGTCCTTCATTCAACTTCCCTGGTTTTACTATCACTTCAAAGTCAAATTCCTAAAACAACAGTAACCATCTATAGATCCTCCCCCCCAACACTAGCTTATTGACTAAGTATTTGAGAGCAGAATGATCTATGAACATTTTAAAATGTTTCCCAAGTAGATAGTGTATGAACTTTTGCAGTGCATATACCATTGCTAGGCCTTATCTCTTTGTAGTATTGTAGTTTTGTTCTGACTCTGATAGTTTTATGCTTGCAAATTATATAGGATGGTCTAACTCTCCTACTCCTGGGTGCACCAGAATAGCTCCAAGTTCTATGGCTGATGCATCTACATGCACATGAAATGTCTTTTCCCAATTTGGGAATACTAGTATCACTGGTGTTACCATCTTCTCTTTTAGATTGTCCAACCCTCGCTGATAGTCCTCATTCCACTAAAATTTACTATCTTTTTTAAACAGTTTCTCCATGGGCGCAATGATTTGCACATACCCTTTTATGAATTTCCTGTAGTATCCAGTGTGTCCCAATGTTGCTCTCAACTGACGTACTGATTTTGGTGGTGGTAAATTGACAATCACTGCAATCTTGGTAGGATCTACTAGCAAGCCTTGTTTGCACACTATATGTCCCAATAGTATTCCAAATGGTGTCCCAAAAATGAACTTCTTGATATTTAATGATATTTGACACTGCCTGCATTTGTCCAACATCAACCTTAATACTTCCACATGGTCTTTCAATAGAATGTAGACTATCCAATAATATAGATATACTTCTAAAAACTGATGGATGAATTCTTTAAATGCAACTATGAATACTCTTGAGAATATTGTTGGTGCATTCTTTATTGAAAAAGGCATGATTGTATATTGGTAAGATCCCCATTCTATGGAAAAGTGGTCTTTTTCCTATCTTTTAGGGCTATCTTAATCTCATGGTATCCTAAGAATCCATCTGTGAATGAGTATGCTTCTTGGCCTCCTACATTTTCTAATACTTCATCTGTGAAAGGGGTAGGAAAAGGGTCATGTAGGAAAGCATCATTCAAATTTCTCATATCGACAGATATCCTTTTTCCTCCTTACTTATTCTCTTGGAATACCATAGGGATTATCCATTTAGATTCCTCCACTGGTTCTATGATACCAACTTCCAACATTCTGTCAATTTATGCTTTTACTTTCTTCTTGTATATTGGATTTAGTCTGTAAGGTCTCTAT
>SNQJ01S0231814.1:0-14169 GCA_010110895.2 Picea sitchensis
CACCCTCACTTTAATCATAAAGTTATCTTTTAATTTGCATCTCACAAATTAATTTGACTAAGACCCATATTCGGCAATTTCTCCCCCTTAGGGCCTAGGGAAGAGAAACACTTGCCTTGGTACATAATTTAACACAGAATCAAGCTCTACTTCCATTGCCATACTTATTTGGTACAAGGCTCTGCATCTGAGCATACGATTTTTTTTTGGCTTCCATTCCAAATAGTTATGAGGTGTGAGAAGTATTTCTCATGAATAATCCATCTTTTTGTTGTCTTCAAGATTTTGTACCTGCAAAAAATGATTTGGTGTAGCTTTTTCTTAGTATTCCATTAGCTCAGATACCATGTAAATGTGTTGAACCTACACAAAATAGATCTAGATATAAAATACCACACACATTTGCAGAGAGAAATTGATAAAGAATAACCAAGAGAGAAAGAATGGAAGAATTCTCATTAACTGTATTCCACACTCAAAGAGTGAATAATTTACAATATATATAGAATAAATGAGTAACTAATGAGCCATAGTGGTGGTCTATATTGATATGGACACACACCAACAGTTCCAAGAGTAAACTGCCACCTAGTCTAGTCTCTCAGTCAGTTACGGGAGAGAATTGCCACCTAGTCTAGTCTCTCAGGTAGTTACGGGAGTGAACTGCCACCTAGCTGAGTTAACTAGTCAACTAGTCTTCAGTTAACCGACTCAACAAAGAGTAGTGAGTTGGTGATGATCCCAATGTTGCATGGTGAGAAAATCAATGCAACATCTAAACTCAACTCAACTAGTCAAACTGAAGTGTCAACTGAAAGAGAATATTCTCTAGGTGGAATATTCTCCCCTAAAATATAGGAGACTAGATAATGACTAATTATGACTAATAAATGAGGAATAAACTTAGGAAAAATAAATCCTAGGTGTGTGTGAAGTAAATCCAACAATCCACTTGTCTTGTCTCTGGAGTTTGACATTGTTTACCGAAAAGGTATGAAACATGATGTTGCTTGGAACGATCCAGTTTTACTTTCAATGACATTGCGACTCGAGTGTGCTTATGTGATAAATTATGAACGCCACTATGCTCATCCTATTGTTCTTGGTGTTGATGTGATGATACTAACATAGTCAAAATTAGAAGAATCTATGTGGGTGCCAAACACTGAAATCCAAAAGAGACCTCGAAAGGTAAGAAGTCAATGGAAGACTATCTCGCCATGTTGTAAGGGAGCCACTTTTGAAAATATGATATCAGGAGGTGTAATTCTTTGGCGTAGTGGTGGTAAATAAATCTGGATGTAGATAGGGTATCAGAGTGGTCAGTAACCAAATGACCTCACTATTTACAGATTGTTCAAATATAAAACTGAGAGGAAATCTAGGGTAAGGGATAGTGATATTTAATTGTGTCTTGGGTGAGGGAATGGTAACTAGTAACTAGAGGATGTTTGATAGTGTCTTGGGTAATCGGTTGAGAATATAGAGAATTAGGTAATGGTGCGTCATGAATGAGATCGATGGATGGAGAAAGGGCCCGAGAGGGTGGGAACCTTGAGGGAGACTGAGAGATATTAAAAAATTCTAGGATGAGAGCGAGTACTATGTGAGGTGTCATATTAGTGAGGTTCTTGGGATAAACATGGTGGGTCAAACATAGAGAGACATTTTTGGTATTGATAACATGGTGAGTGGTTGTAGTATTGGTTCACAATGGTGGTGAAGTGATAGACGATGAAGTAAGTACATAGGTGTGCCCATCCTATTTAAGGTGGTACTAATGAGTCTTTTCATGATACACCACTTGTTATTCTTATTGGTAAGGAATACCGAGAATGATATCATCACAATCTAACAGTGACACATTGCAAATCACAGTTTCATGGAAAGGACCAATGTCAAAAGTGGCGATGCAACACCGAGAAATAGTAATGTGAGGACCTCCCTTCTGTACCCAACCAAGATGATATGGATCGAGGTGTGGGGTGGTGGGGAGTTGAAAATGTTAGACTAAGTCTTGTGATATTAGATTATTTTGATTGCCATTGTCCAGAATGAGAGATGTGTGTTCATTTTTAATTTGACATTTTTGACTGAATAAGGGAACGTTAGGACAACCTAGTTCTAGCGTACTCATGAGAATGATGAATGGGTCCTGTTTGGTGGGGTTGGTGAGAAATATGACTTCTGGTTTCTTGGGAACCTCAATGGATTTGATGTCTGCAAATAAGGCCTGATGGGGGTGGATATTTTTAATGGCTCGATAGTCAGAAAATTTATGGGAATTGGTCTTGTTAAAATTACACCAAACTACTTTTTTGGTCACCGACGAGGAAGAAGGATAAGGTTGAGAATGAGAAGAAGTTGGGTTGTCATCCTAGGTTCAATTTCATGGATATCATATGTGAGGGACTACCTTACATTTTATGGCTAAAACCTGTACAGAATCCTTTTCTAGAGAAACATTTCAAAAAGGATCTACCTCCCTCTCAAGAGGTAACAATAAACCAGAATTGAACTCAATTATTAGTACCTCGTCTGATTCACTGGCATGTAGTTGGACACACAGATTGCAAAAGGCGTCAATTTATCCTTGAACTGACTAAGTGGGAAGTTGGAGGATTTGAAAATACTTGGCGAGAATATTCTAACAATATCCGAGAGGGTAGAAGCATTCCCGCAATTTGTGACATAACGCATCCCAAGAATCAATACTGCCATTTTTCGAAGAAGGCGAGGTACAAAGCTATACCATCAATTCTAAGATTTCCAATTGTGTGTCCCACTAGGTTTGTGTGATTTCTTTGAGTCAAAGGCTGGCTATCTGTAATTTGGTGGCCTCTTCAATCTCGGGTGAAGTCTTGAAGTAAGTGGAGAGGCTACGAATCTAGGAATCGACCGTCTCTCCATTCATTTGGTCGACGAACTTAAGTAATTGAAAACATGTGTCCATATCCATGATCATTTGAGGCCATGGATGTTGAATTCAAATCAGTTCTTGGAGATCCATTTCTGAGTATTAAACTATAGTTGATGTGGCTATGCTACATTCCTCACTGGAAGCCTCTTGTCGAGGTGGCATGGTTAACAAGCACTGAATAGAACCTGAGGAGGGCGTGAGATGAACCCTAGGAAGTACGCACTGATTCACCAATACAAAGGCATAGAAGACCCTAAGAAGGTTTATTGTGATGCTCTAAGAAATAACATGAGAAAAGAGTGGATGACC
The DNA here is from genome assembly GCA_010110895.2 of Picea sitchensis. Classification (NCBI taxonomy): domain Eukaryota; kingdom Viridiplantae; phylum Streptophyta; class Pinopsida; order Pinales; family Pinaceae; genus Picea; species Picea sitchensis. The sequence goes on from SNQJ01S0231814.1 coordinate 3,230, forward strand.
CCAAAAACAATTATTCATTTTTGAATCTGGTGGATGAAGTTGTGTTCTGTCCTCCTTTGTGTGCGAAAAAATCCCTTGAGGAAAGAACTTTCTCTGATACCAATTGATCTAGGTGAGAGAGTGTTCTCAACAAGTAAAAGGTGTTTTTGATGGAGGGCGCAACACTAGAACTGATAGAAGGGTTGAGAAAAGGACGATTTCAATATGACTCATTCTGAGAAAAAGGAGAGATGTGCATAACAGTCTCCAACTTGTCCTACTTTTAAAACTGACTCCCTAACTTCAAATTCACGCTACCAAAAAAATGAGGGTGCATTAATTATTAACAGATAGAAGAATAGATATGAGCATTGGTTCCTTTGGTGTGCACTCTCTCAATAATCACATAGAAACAAAAAAATAAATTTACACACACAAGAACTAAATAGACGAGATTTAAAAAACTTCATCAATCCAATTAGAGGATGATGTCTCCTTTTAATCAATTAAGGATACTTCATACAATGGTAATTTCCACTTTTGTTTTTCTGTGTTTATCTGCAAATTCATAATGGTAAGAGAAATTCCCCACAACAATTACTCACAAAAACTGACTACTCATTATTTTAGGCATCATCATTGTTTACTTAGACTCGCGAATTCTTTATTACAAATAAGGGACTGACTCATGCTGAAAAATATTAGAAATTAATATAGTACATTCTTTTAGAACACCTTTCTTCCTAGATTGGTGAGATCATATTACAATAGAAGTCTCTACTAGTTTTCAAAGGTAGGGGGACGCCCTTTCTGGTGGCCCAATATGACCAAGAGGGAATAATTCACACTTTAGGAAGTAGGTGTCCTTGCAAAAAATCCATTGTATTCGAGGAGGACTTGATCTCAACATGAGGAATCTTCTCATGTACCTTCACCTTCTGAACCAATGATTCCCATACATTTCTATATGGTTCAATATTCCAATCCACATACCTATAGTGAGGTTGTGGGAAATCCTTTATGCAAAGAAACCATGTAGGAGGAGTATGACTCACGCCTATAGAATCAAACTAACGGGAATAATATAATGCGAGGACAAGAAAAGAGGGAGAGAAACCAATAAAATGAAAATAAATCCTAATTTTCAAGGTGATGTATGGTGGTATTCAAGGCTTGGCTAAGTTTGTATCCATCCTCATGATCGACATTATTATGATTTTTTTCAATTTCGGTGGCTTCCCGAATGAGGTGAGAGGAGTAATAAGGGGAACATGTTAGAATTTTGGTTTGGTCAAAACAAATGAGGTGTTGAGATTTGGCGGAGTGTTCATCGATAGATTATTTGGAGATACAGTTGTGGGAGGCATCAAATATATTCTCTTTAATATGGGATTTGAAGGATATACTAGTTTTTCCTATGTAATATTTTCCATAGGAGAAAGGAATTTGGTAAATTCCTTGTCCATGAATCGGGTTAGATTTGTATTTATTTGTCCTAAAAAGTTGTTTTAGGGTTTTAAAGGGTTTGAAAATGGTTTTTATATTCTTCTGAGCCAATATTTTTGAGATGAGACTCGTGGTTCCTTAGATATAGAGAAGGGTGATGAGGGCATAGGGAGGGGAGGAGGATAATAATTTAGGTTTAGATTTGGTGGCAAAGTGGAAGGCTTGGTTCATTTGAGAGTGAGAGTAGCCATTGGAAAAAAAGGCCTTGGTTAGGTGGGTTTTTTCCTCCGTAAGGAATTGAAGGGATGAACTGTGGTTAGCTTGAGTAATTGAGGTTTTATGGATAATGAATTTTTGAGTATGATGATGGTGGGAATTGAAATGGAGGTATCTCTCGGTATGCATCTTTTTCCTGTAAACTCGGTGGGAAAGGGAGCCATTAGGAAGATGAGAGATAAGAACATCTATGAAGGGGATGGAAATTTTCTTTTGGGTTTCCATAGTATATTTCATGTGAGGAGAGAGATTCTTTGACGTAGGCGTGCCTGCTAGGCACGTCCGCTCACAGGATATTTCTTCCTTCCTCAGCCCAAAGAAATGAAAGGTTCTTCTATTTCCCTATCGGGAATTTTTCACCCATAGCACTCTCTCACGGGATATCCCCTTCTTCTATTGGGAAATCAATGCTGGCCTTTTACTTTGTTATCGGGGTTCCTCCTATCGGGATTTTGGCACTTGAAATGTCCAAACAACTAGTTTTACCGATCCTCGATCCCCGATATGCTCCTCTGTTGCCTTATCCCTCAGGCCCTGCATTTAGTCCATGCGACCTCCTCTTATATGACCTCAGTCATATTCCCATCGGGGTTTCGGACTTCACGATTCCAAATGCATAAACACCTTGTCACCAGGATCCCCGATATCCCAATGACCAAAACACTGATAGACGACTTCCTTGTCGGGACTTTTCCTGATGGTTCCGATTGCTTCCACGCATCCTCCCCTGATGGACGGTCCTGTTTAAATCTCGGGATTTCACGATTTTTGATGTCCTAGATGCCTCATCCCTAAGACTCGTGAAATGCCGAACTCCGACTCCCTTCAAATCTTTGACACGTGTCCCTAAACCCCGATGACCACATTCCCGATCTAGACGACCACGCGACATGTGTTCTCCCTGGGATCCTCCGGCTATGATCCTTCTTTCGTTTCAGGGTTCAACTAGTCACGGATTCTTGTCTTCTGAATCTCCAGAATGTCGATGAACTCTCGATCCCTGCCACTTTTCCCAACAGATGGATGAATCTGAACTCATCGGGGTTTTGAGACTTCTGATGTCCCGACTCTCATGACCTCAAGAACTCCGATTTCCTGACTCCCGACGCCTCGATATCCCGACACCTTTCGGGGTTCTTACTCTGCTCACGAGGGTTTAAACCCTGTGCAACTCCTGCCAGATCAGACGGCTGACGGGTAACTGATCAACGATCCGACGGCTCATGACTCCTAGAGCTTGAACTCTGAATGCGGTTGTAACCTCCTCACTTCTTTGGTAGATCCAACGACTGACGGTATTTCACAAATCCTCTCCTCAAGATCCTAACCGTCAATTTCTCCCTTTGGCAATTCCTAGAGAATAACCAAGTATCCCTTCGCGGAACTTGTCCACCTGTGGTGCAACTGTGCAACACCTGTTTTTAAATACTCCACGGCACAAACTTCCAGTGCTTATCTTCGACAAACTTGAAAGCCTTATCCCTCTTGAGATTTCTCACATTATCAATATCAAAGAGGGTCTTTGCACGCACTCCTTGCGGCAGTTCTCAAACACGTCCAAGTGTTGAGTTCTTTCGACTCTGCGCACACCTGCAACAATAGTCCTTCAATACTTCGCTCAGATTCACAACTGAGACTCTCCTTAGCCTGTGCACTCCTTGCATGACTCCTATAACCCAATTTCCCTTCTAGGTGAACGTGAACAAGAGTTAAACTATCCGAGCCTTCTGTCTACGCACTCCTTGCGGACAACTTCAACTGCACTCCTTGCAGGAACCCTTGCTCAGATAGAGAAACAATTGAAACTCATTTCTTCTACTTCCTTTCATACTTCAATCTCAACACATGAAATCATATACACATCATAACAACAAATTCATAACAGGAAGTAAATACTCATGAGCATAGCATTCAACACACATACACAGAGAACAACCACAAAACCATGGATTTGAATCAATCTTGTATATTAATTCAAGCTTTGTACATGGGTGTTCTTCCACATCTCTATGCTTCTCTTCTCTATGCTCTAGATTATGTTACAATGCACAATGAGGGTGTCTATATCTTGTTTCCCTCTTGCGCTCTCAAACAGTCTAATCTAGAATTAAATCTCTATCTACCTGCATTAACTACTATAAATACCTCCATCTACTTCAGACGAGAGCGGGGTGCTCAAGGTATGATTACATTATACCAAGGCGCCTTCATTAAATGATCTCATTTATATATTTGGTGCATCAAATTCAAGGGAAAATTCAAAAATACAGCTGGGTTCGTCCAGCTGTCCTTTGTCTTCTGCGCTGGCTCGCTTGGCGTGAGGGATGCTCCTGCATCATACTCCCTCGCTTGAAAACTTTCATGGGCTCCTTTCCATGAGCTCCTGCACAGTCTATCCATGCTTCAGAATATCTTCTTCATTTTCCCAGCTGGCATCTTCAACTGGATGGCCCTTCCACTTGACCAAATATTCAAAATATTCTTTCCTTCTGGTCTTCTTACCCACTCGTTTATCCAGTATCTGCTCCATCTTTGGATTTTCTACAACTTGCATCTGCTTCTGCCACTGAACCTCTGGTTGTTCACCACTTGTTCCTGCTTCCTCAACTTTGTATGGGTATAAATCTGAGACATTGAATATCGAAGAAATTATGATCCCATCGGGTAATTGAATATCATAAGAATTCTCTCCCATTTTCTTCAAGACCTTGCATGGTCCGATTTTCTTCATATTCAATTTATTGTATGTTCTCCTTGGGAACCTTTCTTTCCTTAAGTGCGCTAGAATCAAGTCACCAACCTCAAATTGAAGTTGTCTTTTATGCTGATCTTCTCTCCGCTTATACTCCTGACTTGAATTCCGTAGTTTCTCCTTCACCCTTCTATGAATTTCTTTCATCGCCTCCGCAAATTCTTCTACACTAGCACTCCTAGTAGCAGTCTGTTCCAAATATCTCAATTCAGAAAATCCTATCGGATGCGTGCCATATATAATATGGAATGGACTTTGGTTTGTTCTCCGATTCACTGAGTCATTACGCAAATTCTTCCTACGGCAATGTATTGTCCCAACTGCTGTGGTGATCCACCACCAGGCTCCTCAGCAAGTCTCCCAGACTTCTTTTCACCACTTCTGTCTGTCCATCTGTATGAGGATGATAAGTTGAACTAAACGAAAAGTTAGTCCCCAGCTTCTTCCATAATGTCCTCCAAAAGTGCCCTAAGAACTTTGTATCTCTATATTAAACAATACTCCTTGGTAAGCCGTGAAGTCGAATGACTTCTTTGAAAAACAGATTCACGATGTGAGTCATGTCACTGGTTTTCTGACATGGGATAAAATGTGCCATATTGGAAAATCTATCCACTACCACAAATATCGAATCAAATCCTCTTTGCGTCCTTGGAAATCCCAATATGAAATCCATGCTAATTTCATCCCACAACTTCTCAGGTATGGGCAATGGTTGATAAAAACCCGCATTTTGCTTCCTTCCCTTTGAATGCTGGCAAATTATGCATCGGTCTCCAAACCTCTTGACCTCTGATCGCATTCCTGGCCAAAAGTATGACTCGCTCAGCTTCGTGAATGTCTTATCATGACCGAAATGTCCGGCCAATCCTCCACTGTGTTTCTCCTTTAACAAGTTCTCCCTCATGGAACAATTTGGAATACACAGTTGATTGTCTCTGAACAACAGTCCTTCCTGGATCATATATTTGGCCCATTTGTTGCTATCTCTGAGAACTAGATTCTCAGTTTCTTTATACGCTTCCTTAAATTCTGGGTCATCTACGTACATGTCTCTGAGATCATCAAAACCTAACGTCTTGACTTTGAACTCTGCAAAAGTGAACACTTCCTTCTCAAAGCATCAACAACTTTGTTAGCAGTACCAGAAATATGTTTTATCACAAAAGTGAAATTATGCATGTATTCAACCCATTTAACATGCCTTTGATTCAACTTTTCCTGTTGAGTCACAAACTGCAATGCATGGTTATCACTATATAAAACAAATTCCTTCAGAATCAAATAGTGCCTCCATTTATTCAATGCCTGGATGATGGCATAGAACTCCTTATCATATGTGGAATACTTCACCTTTGCTTCATTCATCTTCTCGCTGAAATATGAAATTGGTCTGTCATCTTGAATTAAGATTTCTCCTATTGCAAACCCGCTTGCATCACATTTCACCTGAAATGTCTTTTGAAAATATGGCAACACCAGAATTGGTTGTTCCATAATCTTCCATTTTAACAAATTGAAACTCTTCTCAGCCTCTTCTGTCTAGTGAAAATATTTATGTCTTTTCTTCACTGTATCCATCATTACTGCACTAATTCCACTGAAATCCCTAATGAATTTTTGGTAGAAACTAGCCAACCCGTGAAAACTTCCCACCTCAAATATGTTCCTCGGTGATGGCCAATTCTTGATTACCTCCACCTTATCTGGATCCATATTCAACTCATTTGCCGAAATAACAAATCCCAAGTAAATGAGTTATGTCTTCATGAACGAGGACTTCTTTATGTTTATTAGCAACTTCTCTTGCTGTAATCTCTTCATCACAATGGCCAAATGCTTCAGGTGTTCAGCCTCCGTTTTACTGAAAATCAATATATCATCCAGATATACGATAACAAATTTTCCAATGAAATCTTTCAGGACTTCATTCATCAACCTCATAAAGGTACTTGGCACATTTGTTAAGCCAAACGGAATAACAAGACAGTCATACAAGCCTTCGTTTGTCTTGAATGTTGTTTTCCATTCATCACCTTCTCTTAGGCGAATCTAGTGATATCCACTCTTCAAATCAATCTTTAAAAAAAAAATTGCTCCACTTAAGGAATCCATAAAATCATCCATTCTTGGAAATGGGAATCTATACCTGATAGTTATCTTATTAATTGACCTTGAATCAGTGCACATCCTCCAACCTCCATATTTCTTCGGACTGAGTATCATTGGAACAACACACAGACTCAAGATTTCCCTGACCAAACCTTTGTCCAACAAATCTTGGACTTGTCTCTTTACCTCTTCATTCTCTTGCAGCGTCAATCTATACGCGGATTTGTTTGGTAAACTGGCTCTGGGTATGAGATCGATATGATGACTCAAACTTCTCATCGGTGGCAACTAACGAGGTAATTCATCCACTACTATATCAACGAACTCTTCTAGCAGTCCCTGAACTTCTTCTCGCAAATCATCCACTCTTGTGCTAGTCAGAACAATCTTCGGTTTTCTGACCACAATGAACTATGGATCCTCCTTCTTCTTAACCTTGGTAAGGAGTTCCTTCCCACTCATGAGAAGTACTATGTTACTTACTTCCGGTTTTACTTATTTATCCTTGATTGGAAGCAACATATGAGTTCTCTCATTCTTTTCTAGGGTGTATGTGTTCATCCTCCCATCATGAATCACATTTCTATCATATTGCCACAGTCTACCCAACAATAGATGACAAACATCCATAGGAATAACATCACATAATATCTTATCATTATATCCTCCTATCTTGAATTCAACTAAGCATTGTTTGGTGACATTTACCTGATGTCCTTTTTGTACCCATGAAACTTTATATGGACTTGGATGATCAGTTGTCTCTAACTCCATCTTTTCTACCATATCAATAGAAATGATATTGTCAATGCTACCGTTGTCCACAATGACCTTGCATGCCCAACCCTTGGTCTTGCAAGTTGTTCTGAAAAGTCTGGTCCTTTGGACTGAACTTTCCACTTCTTTCTCTGGTGTCAAAAGGACTTTTCGCATCACTAGCGATATTCCACCTTCATCATCTTCTGACTCAACATCTCTCCTTTGTGCCTCAGTGATGTGAGTTTCTCCAAGTTATTTCTTTCTCTCTAGACACTCATAAGACTTGTGCCCATTATTTCCACATGTGAAGCATGTAATTACTCCACCTCTTCCTCTTCCTCTACCTCTGGTACGAGGAAACTTATTATTATCAGCATATCCTCCTCTCTTATCAGTATGTTTTTCTCTCTGTTTAGCATATCGCCCTCACTGTGAGCTTCCACCTCTCTCTGTCCAAGTCTGAGGTTTCCTCCAGTCATCCCTGGGATTTTGGGTTCTTTCCTGGGCAACTGATTTGCCTCTGGGCTGAGTTCTGCCTCGGCCTCTTTGAATATTCTTTTAGCTCAGCTTCTCTTCCGCTTTTCAAGCCATCTGATAAGCATCCTCCACCATTCGGATGGTTTCCATACTCATTTCATCCTGAATCTCATATCTCAGGCCATTCATATACCTGGCCACTTTTTCATCATTTCTTTCACAATGACTTGCCCTGATATTCAACCTGTAAAATTCCTCAGTATATTCCTTTACTGTCATCAGCTTTTGTCTCAGGTTCTGCATCCTCCTAAACAAAGAAATTTGATAGTACCTGGGAATGAATTTTGCCTTCATCTTTGCAATCATCCTGTCCCAGCTCTTAATTTTCTTCTTGCCTTGGCAACGCCTGTCAGCTTATAGTTCATCCCACCACAAGGTTGCATGTCCTTTTAATCTCATGATGGCATGCCTGACTTTCTTTTCCTCTTCGATATCTTCATAGTCAAAATAGTTGTCCAGAGCTCTAATCCAATCTAGAAGCTCTTCTACATCCAGATTTCCCTCATAAACTGGAATGTCCATTTTCACCTTTGCACCCATTCTTGCAATAGCTTTAAGTAAGCACTCATTTGCTGCATCTTCCGCTAGAATTTCTTCTTCTCCATGTCCAACATCATCTTCATTTTCGGACTCACTGATATCTCCTACATCATCTCTACACCTTTGTCTTATATCCATGTCCACAATCATAGTGCGTAAGTCATGCAGATCTCTTTCTACTTCTGAATTCTTCACTTGCCTACCCCTTCCTCTGGACATTTCCCTTTCTCCCTCTGGATCGAGTGATTGTCTATCTCTTCTTCTCGCCGGCATGGTGAAATTTCTTTCTCCCTGCTACAGAAAGAAAATAAGTTTTTCTAAGCTCTAATACCACTTGACGCAAGCGTGCCCTCTAGGCACATCTGCTCACAAGATCTTTCTTCCTTCCTCAGCCCGAAGAACTGAAAGGTTATTCTATTTCCCTATCGGGAAATTTTCACCCACAACACTCTCTCACCGGATCTCCCCTTCTTCTATCGGGAAATCAATGATGGAATTTTACTTTGTTATCGGGGTTCCTCCTATCGAGATTTTGGCACTTGAAATGTCCAAACAACGTGTTTTACCGATCCCCAATCCCCGATATGCTCCTATGTTTCCTTAGCCCTCAGGCCCTACGTTTAGTCCATGCGACCTCCTCTTATATGACCACAATCATATTCCCATCGGGGTTTCGGACTTTGTGATTCCAAATGCATAAACACCTTGTCACCAGGATCCCCAATATCCCGATGACCAAAACACCGATAGACGACTTCCTAGTCAGGACTTTTCCCGATGGCTTTGATTTCTTCCACGTGTCCTCCCCTGATGGACGGTCCTAGTTAACTCTTGGGATTTTGTGATTTCTGGTGTCCTGGATGCCTCGTCCCTAGGACTCGTGAAATGTCAAACTCCGACTCCCTTCAGATATCTAACACGCATCCCTGAACCCCGATGACCACATCCCCGATCTAGACGACCACGCGACACGTGTTCTCCCTGGGATCCTTCGGCTGTGATCCTTCCGCCATTTTGGGGTTCAACTATTCATGGATTCTTGTCTTCTGAATTTCCATATTTTCGATGGACTCTTGATCCCTGCCACATGTCCCAATAGATGGACGACTCTGAACTTGTCAGGGTTTTGAGACTTCTGATGTCCCGACTCTTACAACCTCAGGAACTCTGATTTCCTGACTCCCAACGCCTCGATATCCCGACACCTTTCAGGGTTCTTACTTTTCTCGCAAGGGTTTAAACCGTTGGCAAATGTTTAACAGGAAGAATGTACAAAATATTGTTGGCATGTTGCACAGGCAGCGTAAGCTTTTCATTGATGGAAAGTACAACATTAAAGATGACAGGAAAACATAGGACAAGTTCAGAGAGGTGAATGATCGAAAGAAGTGAGTGCATGCAGTGAGAGCTGTTAGATTTGGTGTAGAGTTTCCGACATCTGTCGGATCTACAGAAGTTGCACGGAGGATAAGTTCCCATGAACAAGAGGAGAGGCTTCATCGGAGAATCGGGAATCGGAGTTTCACGAGTCTCGTGCACAATTACAATGAAAACTACGAAATCGTGATATGCGATTTCACGATTTGATCTCAGCCGTTAAAGAAAACATGAGATATGGATCGTTGATTTTCTTCATCGGAGAATCGGGGATTGGGATTTTATAATGTCCAATTCACTTGACATCGAAAACTCTAAAATCACGATATGCAATTTCGCGATTTGATCGTAGCCGTTAAAGCAACATGTGATCCATACCGTTGATTCAACTCACGACAGCAGACCACATCATCTAGGGACACGTGGCACAACCAGGGAATGATAGGTGTCAGGTAGATTCAACACTTCAGGCATATGTAAGTCACGAATCAGAGTGACACGTGGCAGGATCTAACACATGTCAAACCACGTGTGACGTCAGTAGAGGCATCGACGATCGGGACTTTGAAATGACAAAGTCACTTGACATCGAAAGTCTCAAAATCCCAGAGGGATCGGGACCGTCCATCTGAGGGACAGGTGTCGAAGATCAAGGCATCGTCGACATATTGTTCATCGGGAAATCGGGGATCCCGTTGACAAGAGTTTTGTGCAATTCAGAATCGCGATCCGCGAAACCCTGATGAGTAGGGGTTATATGTCAGCACATCAACGAAGGAGGACGGTGGCGTAGTGGAGGCCAGTTGTCAGAGATAAGGATGTGGTCATGGGTAACGGTCACGTGAACCAGGGTCAGCCAGGAGGGCTGAAGCGCATCGCGAATCGGGAAATCGTGAATTCCATGGACATAAACATTATGTCATCGTAAGTGCCGAAACGCCGATGGAGTGATATGACCAAGGTCACACAGAGACAGGTCATATGGATCATGTTCAAGCCAGGAGGTCTAGCGCACATTTTCGAGAGGTATGGTGGTGTTCACGTGATCACAGGTCACATGGACCATTATGTAGCCGGAAGGGGCTAAGGCTCGGGAAAGGAGCACATCGGGGATCGGAGAATCAGGGGTTTCGAGTACATGTGCATCTTGACACTGAAAATG
>SNQJ01S0231815.1:0-14169 GCA_010110895.2 Picea sitchensis
TCAATTGTGTGATTGTTGATGTGTTGTGTTTGCTTTGATGTTCACAATTTTATGCTCTTTTTATGCTCTGTTTTGCTTTCCGCTGCCCAACAGATATCATATTGGAAGAGTTCTATGTTGATTACAAATCTGGTGCTACTGAGTCTCAGTATTTATCTTAAATAAAATCCACCCTTTTTAATAGTATGACAGATCATACATATTAGTTAAGACAGATCTGTGAAAAAAGATTAAACTTGAAAACTATGTTCGTTGCTATGCTTGATATGTTCGCTCAATTCCTATTCATTGTTCTGATCACTCAATTCTCTCAATTTGATGGATCTATGAGAAACGTTGCTTAGTTCGCCTTCACTTCTCTGATCACGAAATTTTGTCAATTTGCTTTGCCTAATAGTTTGATCTTCTGAATTTGATCAAGTTGCTTATCTCTTTTGAATTATTTGTATTATTTATTTTTATAGGTTTACAATGTACATGTTATTTTATTTTGATTTTTAAATATATATTTTTTGTTTAAGTATATATATTTTATTTATAAGTGATATTTTCATATATTATCATTACTTATTTATTTATTTGTAAAAATGTTTTTAAATATAATATAAACATTTCAGAACTTCTTCCTCCACATTACTAAAATGTTTTTTAAATATAATATAAATGTACAAGAACATGAAATCTATACTAATCACAATTTTTTGTTGTTTAAATTGTATTTGCCAGATGATAATGAAATAGTTAGGAGTTGGTTGAAAAGAGCCCTTAAAATATCAATAAAAGAAAAACATGAGCGGTTCAAACGTCCTCCATTCTTCACTCTCTAAAAATATGGTCCGAAAATCAAACAACCATATAAAGTATAATTAAAATAAAAGAATCTAAAGCTAATGATAAAAACCTTCCTCTTCTTTTAAGTAGTGAAGTTATAACCAATATCCTTCATTTTTCATAGTTACTTTCCCGAAAGACCAGTGGTCTATTCCACATTCCCTTCTATGAAATGAGGCGGGTGCGCATTTCCATAGAAAGGTCAAACCAATCGGTTTCCAGTATCAATGGTAGACCGCGGTAAGGTCATTCTTTGAGATTATGTATAGTCAATGCAGCGAGCCAATGTAGGGAGGTTGTTCTTTGTTGTATGGGTGGATGAATTGTTACATGCTTTGATTGGGTTTGGTGCTATGGAGGGCCAATGTATTTATTAAATTCCACAACAACATATGTTGAAAAATTTAGAGGGCTACTTCCTAGTGTATATACAATTTGCACAACTACTCCAAGAGCACCATTGACCAATCCTCGCTAGACCCCTAAATTACACGATAGCATAACATGTTGGCCTACGCATAGCAATGCATGTTTTTCCAGTTGGTCATCATATTGTTGGTGTGCTTCTAAAGCACAAAGTAATTTTGCAGCACTTCGTGCGATTGGCATATTCAAGGATTAAAGCATGAACTTGTTATGGTTTTCCAAAAGAATCTTTGTTTGGTTGGATCATCTATTGTTGGTGTAGCATTGTGAAGGTTGGTTAACAACTGTTGAAAGTGAGATTGGGTGCTAGAGATGCCTTGTTGTCGAAATATTGTTTCCAACTTGATTACAATGGTAAAGGTTGTCCATGATATATACACGGAGTTGTTCCGCAAAGTTTTGCCTAACATAGTGGTAGTTGACCAAAGTCGCAAAGGAATTATTGAGGCGATAATGGCAGAATGAGTAATTGGTTTTAACTACGATACCTCACAAGAAAGCGCGACTTTCAATAATAATACAAAAAGTTTAGATCGACTCAATGTCCGTTCGTTGGTGAATATGTGCAAAATCTGCTGGAACATTGGCAAAGATTCAAAGGCGTCATAAAGGCCTCGTAAATACGGTAGGAATCTAGAATCCGTATAGTGGTTTGTTTATATTGCGGCAACACGCAACTCCAATAGGGGAAAGAAGTAGTATTAGGCTATGGCCAACTGTTTCTTGAGAAGATAGTTCTTATTTGATCATGCAGTGTATAAGGTAGGATTTCATGTGCCTGCAATTCCTTGGATGATAATCTTCAATGGATCTTTTGGTTATCTTACTTGTAAGTGTTGGAGGATTATGTAGAATGCACATTGTTGATGTGTAGAAAATGTATTGCTAGAAGGAAATATCATATTGAGTTCTTATATGACTTATGAATTCCTTTGATTGTCATTGATGAAATTCGGTGCAGTTTTCAATGTATCTTTTGATACTACGAGTCAGTCCCATGGGTGGAAAGTGTCAATCTCTCAGAGTCCCAACATATCAAGATAAGTGAAGTTGATATTTCTTGTAGGGGCCAATATTGATAAAGGTTGGCATTCATTCATCTCCATGTTTTTGTTGTCTGGTGCTATGGCTATCTTCATCTTCAGATGATTTCTCATTAGGAGTGTGCACAGGGATGCAATCAACATGCCATACATGGTAGTCATTTTTTATGATCTCCTAATTAGTCACAATGTCTTCTTTTGAAAGACTTGTATCTTCAGAGAAGGAATGTAAGGGTTTGTATAAAAGTAGCTCGTTCCAACAAAACTCAACAAAGGCATTGGAATATTTGTTTGGTATTGTATTAAAAAGTGGCCATACATGGACAAATGCGGGGATGTTTCTTTTTTTCCAATTTTCATTTTTACATGCTTGGTTATATGTCCAATTTTTTTGCAAGGTCAAAGGGAGCCATGGGCAGCTAAAATAGGTCATTTAGATATGCATAAATGAAATTGGATCCAGATAATCAATTAGGAGAATTATAAGAGACTCGGTGGAATATTTAGTGGCCAACATTGATTTTGGTGAAGGTGCAGTTGCATGCGACAAGGGGTATCTTTTGGAGCATATGAAAAATTTCTTATAGGAACTTATGTCTCAGTCTACAGTTGCTTCTGAGTGCAAATGTCGATAAGAGTTTTAGGTAGGTTCCTCAAGATGTGATGTAGATGTGATTCTTATCAACATATGGTGGTAGGTCTCTGATATTCCATTTGCTTTGGAAGCATATTTGGAAATGTATTTTAGAATTGCATAGCGAGAGAGGACTGGTTGGAAATCCACATTTTCTCTCCATGTTTGTAGTATGTTAACATTATGGATGTTTAGGCACTCATCATTGCGTGTCGGGTGATATGTCTTTTGACCTAGTTCAACAATGTAGAGTGTTGAATCCATTTGTACCTTCCAAGGGAATTTATACCCGCATTGAAGGGTAGCCCCTTTTCTATGGAGACATGTTTTCCCATTGCACTTAGTATGTCTTTGAACTTCTGATTTAAGTTTTCACCGTAATCCCTCCATGAAGTGGGATGGAAGCAAATATCTCCTTTGTATCTAATAAGCAATGGTCATCTTCAATGGATTGATGAATTAGTATGTGTGTGCCATGGACTTCTCTAGGATTCTAGGTTGTAACATATTTATCAAATAAACTCTTTGCATCAAGAATTTGATTTGGGTCTTTCCAGTTTTAATGTTTTCCTGTTGGAGCACCATGAAATACATAGAAAGGAAGTCATGTATGTATATTGTAGAGCCTAGAGAGGGATATAAATGTGTATAGGTTGGGGGCTCAAATTATTATAGATTATCGCTACTTCAATAGTTGGTTGCATGCATATTTTGTATTATCTCCTCATGGAAGATTGAAACCTTTTGTGCATGTAAGCAACGCCTTCCTGATGTGTGGAAGGCGGTCAATGAAGCATTGTGGTAATGCGTAATGTTGGTGAGCATTGGGTCAAGAGAACATACCACTTTTCATAATTGCGTGTAAGTTCGACCATTTTGTGTCGGATGCACTTGGAGTGAAAAATAAGGTTGGGCATTGAATTTGTGTTATAATAATTTATATTAGCTAGATCCTTCACCTTAGTCCAGAGTCTCCTAGTCCCACGTAGATGTGATCCAAAGTGGATGACTTGTTCTGGGAGTTTGTTTGCAGGTAGTTCTTTGAGGTGCAGACACAACTCTTGGATAGTGGTGGGTGTGTTATGATCTTGGCTTCTCTTGACAAAGAAGGTAGTTATTTCTTGACTTCGATGGCACATAATAAAATTATAGAGGTATTATATGAAGCGAGGATGGATACCAAACCTATTTTCATGGTGTCTCATCAAGTGTACATCATAGCTATCAAGTAGGATGTTTCTCATGTGTGTTTGGTGAGGCAAGGCATCCCCAGTGGGGAAAAGAGTAAGAAATTCCATGTCGAATAGACCCTATGTGTTGTACTCATTGATTGGTGATAGGCAAATTGTCGGTCATTCAATTGTTTCTGGTGGATTGTCATCTGTAGTGTCAAAAATTCTTATTTTTCCGTTTCTTGTTATTGTGCTCTAGGCAATATAAATGCAAAGGAAGACATTAGTTTCTCCTCTTGGAAAACGATATTGTTTTCTATATCTGTGATATGTGACTCTTCATTGGGATAATTGAAAGTTTATGTAGCGACAAAATGGAGGCAAGAGGAGACATTGGTGTGAGCGGTGGGAAGTGATGCAAGTGAGTTTTGATCAATTTGAACATCATCGTAATATTTGTCATTTTGCATCTATTAGAGAAATGCGGTGACGAGACTTTATGATATTTTGTCACATAACAATATAACATTTCCCCTTTCCTCCATGTTTCTTAACGACCAAGATGTCAACATATGAAAGGTGATGTGGCAGGTAAGTTTATATTTGAACAATTTGTTGTGGTAAATTGATAGTGTGGCCACTATATTTGTATTGTCCACCTCGAGCATGCCTAATTTGCAAGATGGGGCTAACTCGAGAAATTAGCATTTCCTCAACTTGTGTTAGTATTGAAAATACTGTGGGTTGGTCAATGGGTTCCATATTATTCCATTTGGAGAACCGATGACCATTTGTTTCTATATGACATTGAGTACAAATGTGCACATTTGGAGATGGGCGAGTATGAATGTCAGCATATGATTCCATACATGCACTACATGTATGTATGTTAGACAAGGAATCAATACGTTTTTGGAAAGATTGGGAAGCATGTGTATGGGATTGATGTTCTAGAACATGTGTTGGCAAGTCCATATGAGGTTGGTTTTGGTTTATATGTGAAATCTCTCTAAGTCTTTTCAATTTAGTTTTCATCATATTTTATACATTCATTTTTTGGCTCCTAGATGTAGATAGAGGAGTGGTGTTTGGGCTAGTAGTTTCTATATTAATAGTGTTATTGTTCCATCTATATCTTATTTTTTGTTTATTTATTAGCAGCTTGAATTGTATAGCGTTGACAATTGTATAGAGTCTTATTGGAAAGTTGAATGTGGGAATAATTTATATGTGGAGTATTTGATGCCATGCCTTGTTGAAACAGAACATGCCTTTCTAATGATCTTGAAAGTCCCTTGCATGTGGTGTTTGTTAGTGTTGTTTGGAACATGGGGGCATGTTTTTCACTATATGGATTTTCCTATAAGAGAAACAATGAACAATTTGTAGTTACAACTAAGACTGTGATTGCACATTTTGTGTATGTTTGATGTGTTTTTTTTTTAGGCATATATTCTCAAAATAGTTACAAAAGCAATAGATGTAATTTTTAAAATATCTTATAAATGAATGCATAGGTTGAATTTCCCTCCATATAAATGTTATAATGAAAAAAAAAAAAAAAAAAAAAAAAAAAAAAAAAAAAAAAAAAAAAAAAAAAAAAAAAAAAAAAAAAAAAAAAAAAAAAAAAAAGTGTTTAAGAAAAAAAAAACAACCATAGCACTTTGTAAGAACTATTTAGCCAACAATTCAGGGATTGGGATGTCCTATTTTGGATTTGACATGTGATCAATTTTATCATATAGAAATCATGCATTCGATTTTTTTATTGGAAACAGTTTTCTTCATGCACTACTAGTTTGAATAAGTAATTATGAAGAACAACTTTCCAAATATGTAAGTGAGTTTTTTGGTATTTCCCTCATATTTAAAATTAACCCATAACTTCTCTGTAGAAACACCTATAAGTTGTTCGACGACTTCTTGAAATGATTTAACATTGATTTTTCTTGTTTGGTCTTCAATGCTAAGCTGGAAAATGTACCTTTATTCACATTAAAAAACATGTTGATTGCCTTTATTGTTCCAAATGCCATCCTCAATAGGTGTGAGTTTTTTTTACACTTTCGATATTTGAATGTAAGTGGGCATGCAACATACAAAAAATTGTTTGTATTTAAAGAAGCAATAGTTTCCTCAGCCAAAATGAATGTAGGGTTTGTACCTTTGCCAATTACGGCCCTTAAAGAGGGCAGCCTCAAAGGGGTTCCACCCTTCTCTCCTTTGGGAACCTTCTCTCCTCTAGGCCCTAAGGGTGTTGCTCTCACAGCTCCTCTCCGGGAGTCTTTGTCACCACCCGAGGATACTCCCTCGGCGATCTCCTTTTAGCGCCGGAGATCTCGGGAAATCGGGGACTTCTGATGTCATTAAGTTACGCAGCATCCCAATTCCAGACTCCGTTGTACCGCACCCTTTAAGCCCCAGGGCTAACTCTTTACATGTGACCCTCTCTTGTTAAAGGCCGTGTCCTTCCCACTTATGGGTTGAGGTTAAGCGAGTTTGAATGCCTAGAGCTGCATTACTCGAGAGTCCAGTCCCGATGCCATGCATCCTCTCTCCTCAGGAATAAGGCTCGTCCTGGTACGTCCTCCAGCGTGGGGCCTTGCTCATTGCGGGACTTCCAGCGAATCCTCCTTCGTGAAGCTTCACCGTCCGCGAGAACCCGATACCGAACCGACTCGATCGCTAACTTGCGGTGCCGCCGGTTCCAGCGAGCTTTTGATCTTCGGAAATGGCGGACTGGAATTTCTGTCACGTAAATCACTTATCCATAAGGATCCTGGGTATCCAGATGGACAAAATCTTAGATGGCAGCAGTCTTTGGCCACTGTCCACAGCAGATGAATTTGGCCGGCTTCCTCCCTCGATTTTGAGAACTGATTGCTGTCCTCGCCAGCCAGCGATTTTCTGATCGCCGATTTGCCGATGGCAGCCTCCCTGTTGGTCCTCCTTGATGGCACTAGATGATTACCACGTGTCCCTCAAATGGATGATCCCGATTATGTGTTATTTTAGGGGCTCCTCCTGTCCCGTTTCTAATGTTCTCGGGAATTCCGATCTCGTCAGCCCGATAAACGATCATCGACACTGTCCCTCGGATGGTGGTCCGGATCCGATGGATTCGCGACTTCTTGCCGTAATGGGATCCTTATGACCTCGAATCAAAATTCCGAAGGCGATATCGGAAGCTATTTAAGCCACAGTGCAACTTTAGCGTCGGCGGATGTCGGTGATACGATGCGAAGGCGTGCGCTCAGTCCCCTTCTCCCGTCAAGCTCTCCTCCCTCTTGAGACAGCGATGCGCTACTTCTCCCGTCCAATGGATGAGATTTCTTCTTATGCCGAGATCAGGCAGCCGTCTCCTCCTCGACTCCTCTGGGCAAACCAGCGGTCGAATCTTACATCTCTCCCGAGCTTGAGAATTACCGACCCCACCAGGGGATTTTGTCTTTCTTCTCTATCCGATGCGGAAGGCCACTTTGAAGAGCACTCCCTGCGGCTATCCTTCTTCTCAAGCCTCTTGCCCGGTACTTAAGGTATTCAGCAGCGGTGAAAGTTTCTCGGTGGACCACCATCTAACCGAGCACAAAGTTCGCCACAATGCTATCGCGGCAGCTCGTCTCCGGGCGGGCTCCTCAAATCACCATTGATTTGAATACTCGAGACTCCACAGCGAGTTTAACCGCCATTTTACGCTTGCGTACATGCGTGTTACGCTGGCGGTAGGCTCCTGCGAGAACTGGCGGGGAACACGTGCTGCAGCGGTGTGCCGATATTTAACCAATAAGGTATTCAACAACAAGATCCCTACTATTATGAGTTGTTGATTTCAACGCTTTACTCAACCGTCTATTCGACTCCGCCGAGTTAGTGCCACCGATGCCAGGATTGAGTCTCAACACTCTGTCGCGCCCTCATGGCATGAACCCTCAAAAGACCTCTCTGGCCCTGAAATCAAACCAACTCTGCAAATACATGGTAACAATACACAATTGCAGCAAGAAATGGTTACACATGGACATTACGTATAATGACCAGAGGAAAATGCGGAGAAAAGCGTATTAATAATGGAAAATGCCCGTATATTTTACAAGGTGTTCTCGAGCTCTCTGTAGCTCTACATTGCATTCTATCTACGTGACATCTCCTTTTTTTTCAAATGGGATCTCAAAATCTCTTTTACGTGAGGTGACTCAATCGAGCGCTTCCCTCGAGGATTTACCTACTCTAATTAATTACAATGAATGGAACGTCTGGTCAGTCGGTTCTAGATCTCAACCAATCTACGATAAAGAGGCCGATCCTATCTAGCATCTCTTTTTTTATAAAGACGTGACTTTCTGGCTCAACAACGGGACGGATCAAACTGATTAGCGTGGTGGAGGATGCTCTGCGTCAAATTCCCTCATTTTATTAGGCTAAGGGTGTTTTTGGCGAATGAAGGGTGACGCACGAGCCCGTGATGCGGTGGTGACAGGCCTTATGCGTTGAAGTTGTCGAAGCTGGAGTTCTCCCGTCTTGGGCTTCTTTGAGAATGGGATTGATGGAAAGTTAGAGATGTGAAGGTTGCTACGTGGTGATGTCTTTATTGAGACGGTACTTTCCGTCTTTGGTGATTGTTGGAAGTTGAGATGAATATTCTATATTTGAAAACCATAATAGCAAACCTCTATACCATGTCCAACTGGTTGGAGGGTTCTCTTATGCGTCTATGTTCCATTCTTTCTCATGATGGTTGCTAAAGGGCTAATGGAGATAAAAACTCCATTAATATCAACTATAGAGTTGTTGGCTAAATTTGGTACCATATTAATAGGAGTAAACACAAAGTTGTGGTTTTCTATTGAGTGATCATCCTCTAAACAAGCTTCAATGGTCAAGGTAATATCTAGAGTTATTTCCCAATCATTTTATAAATGATTGAATTCTTTTTTTACAAGAGTTTGGCCAAACATGTTGGTATGTAGTGTGTATTTCACTATTTTTTGCATCAATAAAATCGAATCTAAATACATGGCCAAGTCTCTTAGCATTGGTGAATGTGCATGGATCAATTTCTGAAAGTACTCTGACTTTTAGAGTCCATACCTTTAGGGATGAATGCAAAGATGCAATAGGTATAATTTTAGGGGGTGTATTAGTAGGTTCTAATGGTCGTTTTGTAGAATAAATTACATCTTCTATCAATGTTGGGGCTCCAACAATGTCTTCTTTAAAAGTATGTACTTGGATTTCATGTACTATTAGAATCCTGCAGAAAAAGTACGAACAATGTGAAATTTGCACTTGCATTATTGGTCACATGGAAGGGAATGTGAAATGTGGTTGGTGTGTGTGATTCATGTGAAAATGAAAGGGATGTGTAGAGGGAAAAACAAGAGAATAGTTGTATAAACTATAACTAATCTTGAGCCATGTGAAGAAGGTAGAATGAATACATACTTGTTGTCTTGGATAGATCTACAAGTGAAGTCCTTTAGTTCAACCAAGGACCCTTTTTTATATTTGAGATGAAGTGAAATAATGACCAAGTGTTGAGGGCAAATGGATTTGCAGTAATTGCTATCTCCATCGGATGGGACTATTTAGTAGCGATATTTGATGTTACTTTTGAAGTTCATGGTGGCCTTAACATGATTTGCAAATGATCTCTATTTCCAATGATTGTAAGCAAGTTTGTTGTTAACATAGATGCCATATATTGGATATTTTGGGTAAAAAGTGGAGTACAAGGGAACTTGAACTTGAAATTGAAGGAAAAAAATTGTAAATTGAACTTGAAATTGAAGGCAAAGATTTTGGACAACGATTCAGGGATTTTGTAGGATGAAGTACTTTCCTTTTTCATATGTAGAGAGGGAAATGAAGGAATATGCGAGGATCAACAAGAAATCAATATGGACATGATCATTGAGTAGTGGGTCATTCCCAAAGGAGAGGAGGTCTGATTTTGACATTAACTCTCGGACAATTTCATTAGATGTAAGCATTACTAGCCTAATATAGCGTCCAACTTGTCACAAAGTCCCACACAATCTTAGTTGACCTATATTGAGCTCTAGGTTGCAACACGAGGCCGGTATTGGCCTCATGCTAAGAAGGTGGTTGAGTTTTGTGTCTAGAGTTTGATCGATCCTTGACCATCCCATGCAAAAGTTGAGGTGGTGGACAAGAAACTCCATGAGAAAGGATTACAAGTAAAACTTTGTTCTTGGCAGCGCTTTTACATGCTTTCGGGGTCCATTTTTTAGTATCCAATAGCTCCTCTTCGAGGAAGTCATATGAATTAGACATTTACAATAATGTTATTTGTTTTAGGGAGTGAACATTTATTTATGGTATAGCATCACTAGGTTTAATTACAACATTATACAGTAACTTGGAATTGAATTCCAAGGGTCTTTAGCTTGGATCATTACTCTTGTCCTCCCAACATGAGATTCAAATGATTTTGTCGGGTTATCAATTGCTAATAATTAGTTCCTAAGAGAGGATGGAACACAGAAATATCCGATTGGATTGTTGACTTTTTTACCACAATATCGGCATGTGCAAGTTGGGTAGGTTGTTTATTAACAACAATTTATATAACAAGCTGATCTAATTATGTTTTGCTTTCCGAATATGTCTTCTACAATGCATGATATGGTTATGAATGCCTAAAATATCTTGGATTAACCGATCCCCTTCTTGAAAGGTAAGAGGATATTGCCCTAAATATGATTGAGAGTCGATACACCAAATTTGTTTGAAAGTATTTACAAACCAAGGGTAGTTCACTTGTGGGTCATTATGGATTTGGATATATTGTTAACTATCTCACTCAATGAATCTCTTAATAATGTTCGTCAATGGTCATCACTAAGATTCGGGATTGTTTCTTCTCCCTCCCGCCATTTGATGTAATTGCATTTTAGCGTTGATCAATTATTTAAATTGATCAAATTGAATTGTCACAAATGAAGCTTGCAATAAGTCTAATTGGTGTTGTCTTCTGTCCTCCGTGACCACATTGACTGGACCAATTATATGTGTAAGGTAAATTCAAACGCTTGAGTGGTGGCATGAAGGGTTATAGAATGAAATATGTTCTTTCTCATGATCAATGTGTTTCTTTTGTTGTTGCAGGTCCAAATTTGTTGATTCATCCAATTCAACAAAAAGGTTGTATAGGCTTCATTAGATGCATTAGATTTACCTACAACTGAGAATGAAGATCTAAACAATTGGTCCAAAACTTTGAATGTTGTACCACAGGCTACATCCTTTAAATCCTCCAAAACAAATTGACGTAGTCTTTAGTAGTAACCACTCCATCCCATTTCCTTCCGGTGTTTTGTGATATTAATACGCCGGAGATCGTTGCATGCTACATGTGTTGGTGGATACCAAAAAAAACTTGTATTGGGAGATATCATTGGAGGAAACAACTAGATTTGTTGATTTGATTTTGATAGTTTAGGTAACTTTCGAGGATTCTCTTGAATATATTTGGCATATTTGGGTCAATTTTTATATATTTATAAGGGTAAACATTTATGTTAGGTTTAATTACCACGTTTTCATCATAAACATCCAATTTCATGTTAACTGTGGCATGTCTGGTCGACGAAAATAGTATTGTTGTTGTCCCACCAAGTTTCAAGTATATCCAACGATATGAATTTTCGCGCCTTTTCTTAAAATCGTAAAATCGAATTCCATGTCAATGGAAGCGGCGGGGTTCAAAGTGTTCTATTTCTTTCTCTAAGTATTCGTGATAATTGAAATATGTTGTATGTTGTGCTAAGTTGGATGTCCCAATGCCATCTTTTCTACAACAAGAATATCAAAATGTGTTTGTTCCTCAAGGAAGTTTGAAGTATTATTTATGTTGTTTGCAAAATTATATAATGAAGAACTAATCATAGAATATAGTAACTTAACTTTAAGTTGGTGGTTCTTTTTATATGCAGTGCCACAAAAACAAATCACAGGCTTGGTTATGTCTACAGTCTGTTATGACTTGTGGTTCTTGGAGAATTTGATAACCCAATGACAACAATTATTGGTTATGTATATAGTTTGTGTCTTTATGTGAAAGAGGTCAAGTTGTATGACTAAATTATGGTACATATAATATCTATATTTGATTTCCTAGATAACTAATGAATACAATGACAGACCATGTACATCAACATATGGAAGTATATATAGAATAGATTGTTTTCCTAGATAGCTGGTGAATACAATGACAAACCATATATTTCAATAGATGAAAGTATTCCAATAGAATCATCTATTAATCCCGATCACTACTATAAGAATAAAGATTATGATGGTTGAGACAATATCAAAATCATGGCATCCCATACCAAGTTGGTGGATTGGCCCATCAGCGAGAAAAGATTACAAGTAAAACTTGTAATCTTGGCCTTTTGGAATTCCATTTTTCAATATCTATGCCTTTCCTCTTTCAAGAAATTCATGCATATGAATTAGTATTAATTGTATTTGTTGGGGTGAACATTTGTTTATGGTAATAAGGATCACTAAAGTTTCCAATTACAACATTATCTGATGTATCTAGAAATTGAATTCCAGTCTTTAGCTTTCGGATCCCCATTACTTTCTGTCCTCCCAACACGAGGATTCAATATTTTCTGAGTTATCAATTTCACCAATAATGTAGTTGTTCCTAGCGAGAGGATGGAAATCGAAACCTATATCCATTGGATTGTTGACTTTTTTTTTACACCACAATATCATGTGCAAGTTGGGTAGCTATTTTAACAACATTTTATATGCCAACAATGCATGATCCCAATTTTATGTTATGCCCGAATATGTCTTCTAATGCATGAATCTAGTTTTGATACTAAAATATCTTCCAGTGCTCGATCCACTACTGAGAGTAGAGGATATGCCTAAACTATGGGAGAGTGAGGGTCAGAAATACACCAAATTTGTTTGAAAGTATTTACAAACCAAGGGTAGTTCACTTAATGATAGGGTCCATTCGTGGGTGGTTGGATCTAATCCTGTTAAACTAATCCACCAGGTAGCTGGGTGGTCTACATTGCTAACATATTTTTTCTTAATGTGTTTGGACACAGTAGTTATTGCTTCCAAGTTTTACATTCTTAACTATGATATTGCATAAGATAAATACCTTGTTTGAAGTTTTTATTGGTTGGAATAATGAATTGTTTATTTCTCCCTCCCACCCATTTGATGTAATTACATTTAGCATTGATCAATTGATTACACTAATCAAATTGAATTGTCACAAATGAAGAGTGCAATAAGTCTACTTGTTATTTTCTTCTACCCTATTTTTGACCACAATGATTTGACCAATTATATACAATGTAAATTCAAAATAATATTTGAAGGTGGTGGCATGAAGGGTTATAGAATGAAATATGTTCTTTCTCATGATCAATGTGTTTCTTTTGTTGTTGCAGGTCCAAATTTGTTGATTCATCCAATTCAACAAAAAGGTTGTATAGGATTCATTGGATGCATTAGATCCACTACTGAGAGTAGAGGATATGCCTAAACTATGGGAGAGTGAGGGTCAGAAATACACCAAATTTGTTTGAAAGTATTTACAAACCAAGGGTAGTTCACTTGTGGGTCATTACATGCAGGATTTGGATATAATCATTAACTAATCCATCGTGTCTTGGGTGGTCTACATTAGTTGCTTACATATTTTGTCTTAATCTGTTTGGACACAGTAGTTATTGCTTCCAAGTTTTACATTCTTAATTGTGATATTGCATAAAATAAATACCTTGTTTGAAGTTTTTATTGGTTGGAATAATGAATTGTTTATTTCTCCCTCCCACCCATTTGATGTAATTACATTTAGCATTGATCAATTGATTACACTGATCAAATTGAATTGTCACAAATGAAGAGCGCAATAAGTCTAGTTGTTATTGTCTTCTACCCTATTTTTTACCACAATGATTTGACCAATTATATAAGGTAAATTCAAAATATTTAGTGGTGGCATGAAGGGTTATAGAAGGAAATATGTTCTTTCTCATGATCAATGTGTTTCTTTTGTTGTTGC
>SNQJ01S0231819.1:0-14169 GCA_010110895.2 Picea sitchensis
CACCACCTCCTACTATATGACATACCTCGTCACCTCGTGACGTCATCATCCACCTTTCCAAAAGAGTCACATCCCATAACTCCGTCAGTCCTTCTCCCTCACTCACTCATGGCAAGTCCCCTCACCATGATTTTTTCCCCCAATCAATAACCGCCACATCACCCATCTGTATCCCTCAATCATTGTCAACTGCCATCTCACATTCTAAATGACCCGTTGGACATTTATTACTGGATAACTTATCCGTTAACCAGCTGACCTGTCCCCCGCGCCCAACGGATACCCGTTTACTCAAAATTACCCTCACTCTGCATTCCTTCACCATTTACCCACTCATCGCAACAGAGAATTTACCCCGTTTTCTTCTCCGTTACAGTCAGTCACCCCCATCTACAGTCGTCCCCTTTAACATTGTTTTATTTGTAGGTATTGTTATAGTAATGGCGCCAAAATCAAAATGAACAGAAGGAGAGGAGAATCTATTTCTCCCACCTCCTGTCGATCTCGATAGGATTCCACTGGCCAACAAAGACTACTTAATCCCAGACACTAAGTGTGATTTTGACTTCGCAGACCTTCAATCATGGCTTAAAGAAGTCTTCCTGGACCAGAGTGACGAAATTGGACTCTGGGAGTCCAACCTACCCCTGTATCTCTTCCCCCAGATTCACCATTTCCCAGAGTTCGCCCTCAAGTGCCAAGCCCACTATATTCCCGAGCAAAGAGCCATCGTATCCTCGTCCGAGGAAGTTCTCTTCCTCATCACACCAGAAACCATCAACCATTTGATACAAATATCCCAAGCCAACTCTGCATCACCTTTTAACCTTGAAATCCTTACAGAGCTATACCAGAAGATGACTTTTCCTTAAAGAGCTCAAATATTTGAGCTTTTTCTTCCACAATCCGCTCAGCTCCCCACTACAAATCCCCCTTATCCTTCCTCCATGTTCTCAACCAAAGGAAACCAATTTATCATGTCCCTATGCACCATGTTGGGTTATTATTCAGATCAGTGGGTAGATGAACCCATTTTGGGATTTTTGTCTATTTTCTCCACTGATGAGAAGCCTACTACACAGTTCGACTTTAGTACATTCCCGGCGAACAATATTCACGATCAATTTGTCAATTTCGTCACAGAAGGCATGTTTCGATATTCTTCAATACTGGCATACCTGTTCGTTTTCTTCCAAGCGGACAAATTTGATTTTCCATGCAGAAGATGGATGGAGATGGCAGACCCCAGGCAGTAACCGCATGGACTTCCCTGCTCAGACATAACTCCAAGGAATTCAGTTTCAAGTAGTTCATCGATCAATTCTACCACCCAGTGGTGAGTATGCTCAGCAGCAGACCCGAACCCAGGATTAATGACGAAGTTCAGAGGATCCTACATCTCTCAGATCATACAAAGACTGGTGATTGGTACCTGTACCAAAATCACACTGAGATCAGAGTCTATAGGTGTGAGTTGGGTCTTTCATCTACAACAGCTCAGAATCAAAGGGCAGATTGGGTCTTCAATCTGCAACAATCAAGGCATCGGGGAGGAAGTAGACAGGCTACTGACGGAAATGAAATTCTTCCTGAGTTTCACATGGCACTACGATCCGTGCGGGATCATTTCAGAGATGAGGATAAAGAACAAGAATATCCTGTATGTCCACGAATCTAGGCCTGAGATAGATAAATTTGCAAACCAGACAAGATGGGAACCAAACACTTTGGTTGAAACAGAACAACAGGACCCCCCGGTCACTGTATCACAGAAAACCACACCAAAGGCTCCGAAGGAGAAAAGGACTAGGCAGGATCTGTCACCTCCTGTCACTGAAGTGTCATTAGAATAATTTGGACTGCATACCAAGAGGCCAAAAACCAGTCCAGCTCCTGACCCGGCTGGAGAAAAATAAATTCCATCCACTACAGTGACAGAGGTTGATCGGTCGCTCCTCAACACAAGCAGCAAGCATATTATAACCACTGTGTTACCAAAGAATACTACAGATACTCCACCAATCAACCAGCCAGGTAAGACAAGACCAAAGCTAAGCATCTTTGAGAAATATGACTTGATAAAGAAAAAGAATCAAACTCTGACCAACAGCACATATGCCCAATTCTGGAAGCAGACATCGACTGCACAACACAGGCTGCTATCGGCATTCGACATGGAGAAGGGCAGAATGCACTTGGCATTTCTCCAAGCACAGGTGCTAGACCCAAAGGTAATCACTAACTATAAAAGAGAAACCTTTGAATTCCAGACCAAAGATGTGCATCCTATCAATTAAATGGATCTTCACAGGCAGACGGGAGAAATGGTTTTCTCCACGCTAGCACATGCTTCCACTACTGCCTCCAGGTTACAAGTGTCTCTGAACAACTTCCAGACACAGTTGAAGTTGAAGAAGATATCATCCTTTTCCAAAGACAACAGGATCAAGACCTTGGAGGAACTGGTCCTCAAGATCGGGTACGATCCCTCGAATGTGAAAGCAGTCGAGGAGATGATCAAGAAGAAAAATGCAGGCATAGCGTCTTTGAGAAAACAATTGAAGCTGCCACCAACAGTAGACTCACAGGTAAAGGAAATAGCAGAGACAGAAGGAGAAAAAGATGAGATGCTTAAGTTAATCATGGAGCAGAATGCACAACTGAAGGAAATGGAAGCTGAGATGGAGAAGCTAGTGAAAGAGAAAGAACAGTTGAAACCCATGGAATTCATTCCATTGAGTGTAGTACCACTCTTAGGAGTGATCATAGCATCACTAGAAGAAGTCCCATCAGTGAATCCACTAACGTCTCTGGAAAAGATGGTTGAATTGGCCAAATCTATGGAAGAGATGAACCTGTAGGAGACGGAGATTAGCAGGCTCAAAAAGGAGATTGAGAACCTTCAGGAACTCAAATCTTCTTATCAAACCAACTTCTCCAAGGAAAAAGGTGTCAGTCCAGCTCAAACAAGAGTTACAACAGCTCCGAAAGCAAACAATGGCAGGTAAAACACTGGCCGAAGTCAAAGAAAGTGTCTGGACAGACATCACCAAGTCTATGAATGAAATATGGCCAATGATACAGATTATGTTTGAGCAAAATGAATTGGTGCAGAGAAGTAAACAAGCCATCGAGAAGATCAAATCAGAACTGGGAGAGATGCCCACACAGGCTAATGAAATCATGAAATTCTTGAATTCTAAAACTAGGGAGGAGTTGGAAGAGCTGAGAATTGAGGACAGAACAGAGACCATCCTTGAGGTCAAAAGAGTCTTGACCAAGAGAGGACTGATGCTATAGCTAGAAGAAAAGGTTCAGGCCATGGACCTAGGGGTACAAAAGTTTTTCAGCAAGATTGAGGCTCTACAGAAGAAAGGTCTTCCTAGTTTGAAGGTGATAAATGACAAATTGATGACGCTCCCAGATTACAAAAAGAGACTAGCCGATGTGGCTAAGGATAGTTCAAAATTTTCAGGGATTCAAGGCATCATCACTAGCAAGGCATTCCTAGATGCACTTCAGTTGGATATTAGCATTCAGCATGAGATCTGGTACATATTCATCACCAAGCCTACTTTTGCCAAGTACACAGAAATGGATGAAGTCTACCGAAGGCTACTCAAAGTCAGTGTTCCCAGTCATCTTCGATGGGAAGAGCTTTGTGACCTGATCGAGTAGTAGATGAGTTGTACCAGCCCAGTCAGCTATCCAGTTAGATGAGGTCATGCAGAGGCCTCACCTACAGTTCACCCAGAAAATAGCATGCAGTTGCAACACATCATCAAACAATTTCCTAGATTCTTGTAATTTGTTAAGTTAGTTAGGCTAAAAATAGATTTACCACGTCCTGATCTTTAATGACAGGATCGTTTGTAATTTTGGGTTATAAATACTTCACTTTTCAAAGTATTGAGGGTTGATCTTTATGCCCTGCGAGCTATCAGACTGTAATATTTTTCAAGAGATCTTCCATTAATACAAAGAGGCATTTTTACAGAATTCTTGCGTGTATTCACTGGTGATGTTTTTCTTTCTAAGTTTAATGTTATTCTCTCTTAGTTATCACACTGTTTGCTAAATATAATCTTTGAAAGTAATGAATGTTGCTGGATTTATCTTTGTATACCCTGTTTCTCACTTTGAAAGATTTTAGTGTTTCATCTTCTGATTTTATGATAAAGAAATTATTAACTACTTCTTTGTTGTAATTGACATTCTCACCTTTTCTACTATTTCCTCATTTATGGTGCTAAAAAAATCCAATGATTACATTATCTTGCCCTGTGAAAGGTTCCTTTGTTTTCTGGCTTAGATTTTTATTTTCATGGTACAGGCCCCATAGCCCAATGGATGTGTAAACTATCTCAGCCAACCCGACAAACACTACAACAACAAAACAAACATATTTTATTTACCTAGCCTGATATTTTAAATTTGAAACATATCTAAATCATATAGAGAGATCCCTCTTTGAAGTTGGTAGGGCTAGATCCCAGCTTCGAAGCGGTTGGATAAAGTTACCTCCCGTAGATTTCTTCTTTTCTGAAAACCTCTAGGAAATTTACAGGGCGTTAACAGAATCAATGGTCTCCATTGCATTGAGCTACCCCGTCAAATGAGGAAATTTCTGTTGAATTTGGCCTCGGGTGAGCCACTTGCCTTGGTGTAGGAGCTGCCCTGCTTTGATGACTCAATAAAACTAGATCCTTTGTTGTTAAGTTCCCTTGATATGTGTGTCCACAATCTAATCAATGGATTTCTATTGTATGCATTCATGGTTGAGATCTGTTGGTTTCAACTGATTTGTTATCTCTGAGGTGTCCAATAATGGTGGGAAATATGGCCGAAGGAGAGCCACGTTGAAGACTGGATGCAAACCAAGGAAGGGGGGAATGTTGAACTCAAAATAATTGTCACCCACAGCGTTGGTGATGGTGTATGGCCCATAATAGAGTGGGCGAAGCTTCTAATGGGGCCTTGTAAGGCGTTCTTTCTGCAAATGCAACCAAAATTTCTCACCCACCTGAAACTTATGTGGCACTCGATGTTGATCATGGCGTTGCTTGTACTTGGCATTAGACTTTTGTAGAATATCCTGAACTTGTTGGTGGGTGTGCTAGATCCGCTCAATGAACAAGGTGGCTTTGTCAGCTTCTGGTGGAGTAGGGGATGATTCGGTTGAGGTGGTCGCCAAGTTTAGTGCAACATCCATGGGGCCCACTGGTTGGAATCCCAACCTCACTTGAAAGGGGTTGTGGCCAGTTGAGCTATGCAGGGCTCGGTTATAGCTATGTTGGACATAGGGAAGAATCGCATCCCATGTGCGGGAGTGTTTTGAATTATACATGCACAGGATATGTACGACCATATGATTGACAACCTTAGTTTGGCCATCTGTCTGCGGGTGGAAGGAAGTGGATTTGGTGAGCTTGGTATCCAGCAGTGACCATAGGCTCAACCAGAATGAGCTGAGGAACCGACTGTCACGGTCTGAGATAATGGTTTGTGGGATCCCAAAATGTACCCATATGCATTCAAAGAAGAGCTTGGCAATGGCTTCTACTGTGACGTTCTTCTTGCAGGAAGCTAGAATCACCATCTTGGAAAAGCGATCAACAACCACAAAAACACAGTCATTTCCCCTATTGGTGGATGGGAGGCCTAACATGTAGTCCATTGAGATGGATTCCCATTTCCTGTTATGAGTAGGCAGAGGGGTGTACGGGCCCTATTTCTTAATGGTCAATTTGGCAATAGCGTAGGCGGTGCAACACCTGATATACTTGCTAACATCCAGTCGAGGTTTCAGACAATAGAAATGTTTCTGTAGCATTGCCACTATCTTTTCGACACCAAAGTGTTCTGCCACCTGACTGTAGTGAGATTCCCAAATCAGCTTCGCACACTCGCTTGATGGAACACAAAGATGCCCCAGACAACACAACAACCTGTCCTAAATATGGAAATTAGAGACCACTGATTTGGCACCCATCATTTGGTAGGTGGTGGAGAAGTTAGGGTCTATCTCGTAGAGGTGGGGCCACCCGTAGGTCTTGTGACTGCAAGAGTCTAGCACCGTGGTGAGTGTTTTGACTGGAGGTCGACTGAGGTAATCAGCAACTCGGTTGGTACTTTTTTTTTATACTTGATGTTGAGGTGGAACTGTTGTAAGTATGTTGACCACTTCTGATGGATATCATTCTGCAATTTTCCTTAGGTCTGCATGAAGTGTAGCGGCTTGTGATAATTGTGGATGACTGTCTCCTTCCAAAGAATGTAATGTCTCCACTAGCGGTAGGCTTGCACAATGGAGTACATTTCTTTTTCGTAAGTAGGGTACTTACGGACAGCATCTGATAGTGTCTCACTATGATATGCCATGGGGTGGCCGTGTTGAGTGAGAACGGTGCGCACAACATAGTCTGAAGCATATGTCTTGATCTCAAAGGGATGTTGCAGGTCTAGTAATGAAAGTACTGGGGATGAGCATAAACACTTCTTCAATCCATCGAAGGCTTATTGTTGGGATAGGGCCCACACAAATTTTTCCTTACCGCCACCCCTGGTTACTTGGATGAGGGTCCATGTGATATGAGAGAATGTCAACACGAACCTATGATAGAAATTGGTGAGGCCCAGAAAGCTCCGAAGTTCAGTGAGTGTGGTTGGGGCTGGCTAGTCACAGATGACATAGATATTGGCTGGATCCACATGTACACCATGATGATCAATGATGTAGCCTAAGTAATGGACTATGTCCATGCCTAAGGAGCATTTTTCCAAGTTTGCATATAGTTTGTGTTGCCACAGGGTGTGCAGAACCTGTTGAATATGCTGCAACTATTCCACCCAAGTCTTGTTGTAGATGAGGATGTCATACAGATACACCACTACAAAAGTATTGGTGAAAGTTCGTAGGATATCGTCCATCATCCTCATAAAAGTTGTTGGAGAATTTGTCAAACCAAAGGGCATGACCAGCCATTCAAAAAGACCTTCTTTTGACTTGAAGGCAGTCTTCCATACATCTTTTTTTTCTATTGGGACCTAGTGCTATCCAGACTTTAGATCAATATTACTGAAGTATTTGGCCCCCGTGAGCTAATCAAGGAGGTCGTCGATTCGGGAAATCGGGTACCGGTTTCAAACTGTGATTTTATTCAGGGCCCGGTAATCAATGTAGAGTCACCAGGTCCCATCTTTCTTCTGCACCAGCACGATTGGGCTCCCACAAGGTGATGAGATAGGACAGATGTGCCCCTTGTGGAGTAGTTCTTGGATCTGCCTCTTGATCTCCTTGTTTTCTAACAGAGAGCGGTGGTAGACTGGCCCATTGGCTAGCCCTATGTCTGGGGTCAAATCGATGGGATGCTTTACCTGGCAATGTAGAGGTACCTCGTTAGGAGAGGAGAAGATATATGAGCATTATTCCATGATCTTATCCACTTGCTTATGTTGTGTGGAGAGATCGGTCACGGAGGCCCTGGATGTGGCTGCAATATTTTGCTCACTCTGAGACAAATTTCCTGATCTGAGAGATGACCTTCCTACATTGCTTGGCAGAGATCAAGGAAATAGCACTAGGAGGGACTTCCTCGGGTCTCTTGTACAATTTCCTGTTCAAAGTAATAATAAAACTATGAGGCCTAAACTCACATACAACATGACATTTCCATAAATAAGATTGGCCCAAAAGAACATTACAAACTTTGAGAGGAGAAACATCACACAATACCTCATCTTTGAAGTGCTTGATGTTGTATGATAGTCGACACTGTTGGCTGACATGAAGATCGATTCCTTAGCAGAGCCATCCAATGGTGTAGGGTTGTGGGTGCGGTGTTGTTAGTAGGGCCAACCGCTTGACGATCTCTGCTAATATGAGGTTCTTCTAGATACCTCTATCAACGATGAAGTTCAGCAGGGTACCTTTTACCCACATCTGTGAATGGAAGAGGTGCTCTCCTTCTTCTAGCTCATCTGGTTCACCAAGATGGAGCTTGGTTGTAGCAACGGTGGCACTGGGTTTCGCATCAATGATTTGTCTTCCCCTTTCTGGTTCTGACTCAGAGTCAGAACCCATATTTGATTCAAAGGCTTTCACTTCGGCCACCAGCGACTGCTTTGAGCGGTAGTTAATAGTGTTATGCCAAGGGATCTTATGGAATTCGCACCACTTCTCAGTATCTTTATTTGTCTTTCTGGTGTCCTTCTTTGCTTGCATCTTGGATTGGTTGTCCTAATGTTGTCCATATTTTCTCTGTCCTTTGTTCTATGGGTTGGGCCACCCTTTCCTAGATTTTGTTGTGAGGGTTTCCCAGGCCCAAATTGTCACGTCTTTTGTTTGAGCTTCTGCTCAATTTTGACGGCATATCGGTAGGCTGCACCCAAGGACGAGATGTACATAAATTCCATTTCGGTCTGGATGTATATCTGTAGAGCACCACGATACTTGAGCACCATATGTCACTCTGAATATTTGATACCCAGCTTGGTGCGCAAGGTATGGAAGATATTTGTGAACTATGGCACTTCTTGGTCTCTTTCTTGGCGCAGTGTGGTCCATTTGGTATGCAAGTCATCATAACTTCTGACAGGGTAGTATTTTTGCTTAATAACATCCCTTAAGGATTCCCAGGTCGTCGTGACTATAAATAATGAGGGTTCCTTTGTTTCCTTTTGCTCACAGAAAGTTTTCCACCAATCTTTGACATGGGGAATGGATTTGAGGAGTGCAAAAGTAATCTTTTCTCTATTCGAAAAGTTATGGACAGAATAATACCCTTCTAGTAGATTCAACCACTTGTCTACATCATCTGCGTTTATCTGACCTTTAAATATAGGAATATGAAGTTGATTTGTACCTTGAAGGGGGTGGCACCTCTGCTCGAGGAAGATACGTCGCATGTTGGTAGTCGCCGAAGTATTTGCGCGAAACTATCCATCATTTCATTCCTCTATTGTGTGAGGAATTCCTTAAGAAACATTTTGAAAGGATCTCATGTCCCGTCATATTTGTTTTCTCCTTCCATGAGAGGTCGTTTGGGCGTGCGAGAGCTTGTGTCCTCAAGAGAAACAAGCTCGAGACCCAATTCGTTATACCCTAACCTCGTTGGGGACATGCATTAAGACGACAAGGAGAAAACCACTCTGATACCGCTGATCCATATTTTATGAGAAGAACGAAATGAATACAGATTATTAAAATACGCTTAACACAAAATAACAGAGATATAGTAAAATTGGTTTTCTATTCAATAAGGAAATAAGTTGAAACTGTAAAATGCAGCGGAAAACAAGCTTGTTGGAATGGTGGCGGCTTATCTCTGAGAAGAGATGTGACGGCTGTGCTCATTCGCAAGAATATGGTTACAATGAGGCTCTGAACGCCTTTTACAATAAACAGGAATGTCAAAAATCCTAGACATCAAAAAACCTAACCCTAGGAGTTGAAGTGCCAAAGTTCATGTGGGCCCCGTTTCGGTAAGCTCGTACATCAACTTCCCGGGGTCGTAACTTTTGCATACGATATTTGTTTTAGGCGCATGGTAGCCTGTTGGAATGGTCTAACTGAGAAGAACAATTTTCGAATGGCTTGCCTTTGGCAGTCACTTGGGCCCCAAATTCCCAAAAAACGTCGTTTAGGGCCTCAAAACGACCCCAGAAGTTTGGAACCCGAAAAAATGTCGAAAAACTACTAAGGTGGAAAATTGTTTTTCAAGCTAGTGGAATAGGTGGGTGGCCACCGATATCCATCTGGATCAAACCATGTCCTTAGCATTTCCAATTTTGTACCTTATACACAAGGGGGCATTCCACTTTCATTGAGTACACTCCCTCCAAGTCCTAGAGTGGTTTCCTTTGATTGGGATGACCTTGTAGAGCCTCACCTTCCTTCTTCTACACCCTTCCTAACAAGGGGAATTCTTCAATATATTTTAGATAAACTTTCCTCTACAAGTATTTTATCCTCCTCGGCTTGGAATTTTTTCAGTTTTCCCAAGCTTGTGTATCTATGAGTTGCTGACTTTCGATGGAAGCCCTACATGGGAGCCCTAGCCTCCCCCGTGATATGTTGCTTAGAACAATATTTCTGAGTCTTGTTTAAGCTATTTTCCGACTCTCTCAAAAATTGAAAAGATTACCAAGTGAACTTGTCTCTTTCACACTCATTAAATGGATTTGAAATGACGTCTATTTGGTGTAAGCTTAACCATTTTTCCTACCAAGTAGACTAATTTTGAAAAAGGAATACTCTAGTCACTAGTGGCTAAAAGAGTTCTCATGGGTATTCTTTTATACTTTTTCGGGCCTAGGGGACTAAATTTACGAAAAAAGGAAATTATTTGGAGTTAAGTTGTAATTTCATTTCATCCTCCTACTTGCATTATTGAGCCTATTGTCAGTTCTCGCTTTCTTTTTATAAGCCTACTATCTCAGCAGTTTGCATCACCAGCCAAGAAGAGCCTTGCTTATATCCTTTATAGCTTGACACCCTATACCCTATGAGGAAACATTCCCCCAAGTGTCCATGCCCCGCATGCACTTCCTTGCATTGAACATAGATATGTTCCATTGTTTGGAGCTAGTTTCTTACTCACGACACTTGTTTCCTCTCTTGTATCATATCATTCATTTTTCTATGAAAAACAAAAAAGATGGGCAGGAAAGGAATGTTATCTTATGTTGGCAGCAATCATGTTGCCTTTGAACAGAGCACAAACTTTTGAGTCCACTTTTCATCCAAAGTTTTGGTTTAGCATGACCTTAGGAAGCTGAGCTCGTTACTTAGATTTTACTTTTCTGACTGGTTATTCTTCCAATCCCTATGGAGAGTTTGATTGATGCCTCTTGCATCACAAAGTTTCATCATTGAGTCTATGTTTCCAGAGTCCTCCATGTGTCTCATGCTCTTGTTAAAATGAATTCTATAAGCCTATGTTGGTCATTCCTCAGAACTATTGACTTTTCATGTCGGCCATACCCTCAGTGTGTCTCATAGTTACATGAAGTTGTAGTCCTACTGTGCGCCCTGGTTCTACTTTCATTATGGGTAGGTAACCTTGAACCCAACAGTCGACATCTCCTCATTGGTCGTTGAATGGGGGGTTTCCCTTGTGTTCGACGACAAGAAATATATTCACACATTGGGATTTGTGCAGTTTCTTGGATACCATTAGCCTTATTGGTGGTTTCCTCACCTTTTTTGGAAGTTTTCCTTATTGGATGCTATTCAGAGGGTCTTTTTCGTGCACTACTTACGTCTGGTGCATGCGAAAGGTGCATAGGTTCATTAGTTCATGAACATATTCTTTGTCCAAGTTCCTCCAAATCATTAAGCTATTTCTTTGTACCTCATGTTGACTAATGAGAGATGCCTTAATGCTCTCCTTTCAGTGGGTCTCCTAATCGATGGATTCTTCAAGTGTTCGACCTCAACACCTTTATTCACACTTGTAAAAATGTACTCAGTGTCTTGATACCTACTTTCATTATCGGTAGGTTGTATCGCATTTGTTAACAGTATACCTTAATGATCGGTAATCAAACGAAGTCTCATTGTGTTTGACCTGAACTCCTCTATTCACATGATGTAGACTTGCACCTTTGGTAGATCGTGTAGAAGACTTGAAGACATCAGTTTATAGTAGAATATTTCCTAAGTTGTTGCTATCATTCATTGGACCAGTACCTATATGACTTCAGTGATCATGAGAGATCAGATTTTACTTCGTTGTATACAAATATCTTCAGATTGATTTTGAGACTGGTTTCCACTGGGCCTTTATCATGACTATGACAACCTATGGCATGTGTCTACTTTGTATTTCATATTCATGGCCATGAACAATTTTTTGGTATATTTCCACATGGATCTGCAGTGTAACTCAAATTGGCAGCCAAGTGTACAAAGTCATTATGGATTGTAATATTCTCATGAGCAACTAGTTCTTCCAGCTGAGTCTCCATCACTCCACTTCTAGGAATTATAATGTATTTCAGCCATCGCAAATACTTCTCTGACCTCACACGTTAGGGGGCATTTGTTACAGCTAATTTTTCCTCACCACAAGCAACTTGCTAAGATGCCCTTTCCATTTCCCTATGCAAACTTGAAGTCCCCTTTTGTACTTCCCAGAGCTAAAAAATCACATTTTTCCACATATACATTCCCTACAAGTTATACAACATGTGTATACACAGGTTGCACTATTACAGCCTGCGTACATCGGGTTTTGTGCCAAAAATGAAAATTGTGTCAAGTTTCCATGTCACGTCATGAGATCCATGATCCTTGACCTTCCATATACTAGAAACGTTTTGAATCATCCCTTCAATTCCATTTGAAGGCTATAAATTGGGCCATATTCAAGCCATGGAGGAGGAGAGAATTCAACTTTTGAGAGAAAAGATACTCTGGAGAAATTTTCAGTTCATATTGAGTCTGCATCCCTTTGTCCTTTAAAGTCTGAACACATTGTTCATCCCCCAAGATCTTCCCTCTTTGATGGAGAACCTCATTGTCTCTCTTATATGAGCTTGCCTTTGGTGGAGGATTGAAGTGGTGGAAGCCTAGTAAGAAGGGACATATTTTCTCGGTTCCGAGACGTTTCGACATGGGAGTTTGTCACTCATACACTTTTGTTGATCATTTTTTAATAGAAATACTCTTTTCTCTTCCAATTGATATCTTGCAAATATATGAATTATTATTCCATGGGTGTATTTGTTATGAATGTTAATGGATTATTCTATTGTATGTGATAACATTATATATTATCACCATATGCTTGCATATATTGGTTATTGAGGACAAGTTGCAGGTATAAAGATTTGATTCAAGTGCTCAACGATGGACAAGGTAGGCTCTGTATCGTGTATTGTTAGCATTTTTATTTATATAGAATACTTGGGATTACATTTTATTTCTGAAGTCATTCCATGTATTGTGGTTTACTCCATGCCATAGAGTGATTTTCCTCGTAACACTTAACAATTGGTGAGAAATTTTCTTGGAAATCAATACCTTTCAAATACCCTTCTTCTACCAGTCATGCTTTGTACCTTTCATCTTTTACTATGTTTGATTTTGTAAAAGGATATTGAGTAAACATTGCATTTATGTCCATGATGATTTTATAGGCAGTAAGATCCCACAATCTGCATCCCTTAACATCATCACCATAACAAAGATCTACATGTTTGATCTGGTTCCTACTTAGAATTATGATAGAAACATAAGCATCACAACCAAATAATTTCATATTTTAATAATCACCATATGACCTATTCATACCTCTTCTGGAATCTTCCAGACTTTTTGCAACCGATGGTGACCGATTTACTAGATAACAAAATCGCTTATGCGCACAACACTTGCTACAACTTGGCATTACTGAGCATGCCACTTTGATCCAAGCTTCCTTGAAAATTCATGAATATGAAACTACCTCCATCATATATTCTCAAAAATCATGATTAACCTGCCAATGTTCTACAAAACTCTACACATCAACCTTTCTACAGAACCACCTTTCTAAATTGAACACACTACTCCACCTTGAACTTTACATTCAAAAAAACCTTGACCAAAAAATAGACCAAGATGACCCATGTGAACTTTTTTCACTCACCACTAGGTACCATTTATAATGGAGTTCACCAAGCCTTTTATAGGATTCATTACATGCAATCCATGGACACAATACCATGGGCTACCCAAAAACCATGAACCCAAAATACCAAAACAAATTTAACTCGTTGACTCTTTAACTGAGTCAAGATTAACCCATCATACATTCCCCCCACATATTTAAAATACCTAAATATATGTCTAGAATTTTCATAGGTGACCCAATAAACCAAGGGTACGCATGCTTATCTAGGTCTTACAATCGTATTCTCAATTACATGCAATCAAAAATTTTACAACTACAAGGTAAATAATACACACACACACATAGACACACATTCACGATGACTCCACCATCATTGCTCTTGCTAATGCTAACAATTGCTAATAAATCTCACATTTTAAGTTTCCACAACTTTTTAAACCTCGAATTTAGCATTTGTCATCTTTGTCATAGGATCCCTCTTCAAATATCAATTTGATTTGTCACTAAAAGTCAATTTAATTTTTTGAAAAATATGTTTCTCTCTTCAAAT
>SNQJ01S0231820.1:0-14169 GCA_010110895.2 Picea sitchensis
CGGTCAACAGGGGAACTAGGCCTCGGTGCTCTCTCCTCCTTCCTTAACTCAAAGGCAATCATGGCTAGTTGAAGAAATATCATAAAACCAAGACAAGAGGGTTTGATGAAGCAAAGTGTTGCTACAGCAAGGCTCTACCAGCAAACCCTAGAAAAATCAGCCCAAAGTTTAGATGGACTAGGCTTTGATGCGTCTCCCTCTTCTCAGCTTCAAAACTAGAAGTGGCTAGCGAAATGAAGAAAGAATGAGAGTGTAGCTACGGCTAGGCTCTCTCTTTCTTCAAACAATGGCTGAAAAATCTCTTAATGGGGACATGAGACAAGGACCTACTATGTGTGCTTGTCACCTAGGGTTTATTCAGCAAAATTAAAAATATATGCAAGAAATAAGTAATGCAACCATTCAATCAAGAAGTTTTGCAGAAAAATACTTACATATCACCAAGAAAAAGCATAGCAAACCCTAGTTGTAACACCTTCCATCAAGAGAAATGCCAAAATATGCGAAGAAAATCTTCCTTCAACAAGTGTGCCTCACAAATTCAGCCAAATAACCCAAGTCTAGCGCAAATTTCAGACCTCACTAATGAGTGAGTGAGAGATGATTCAAAAATGAAAGTGAAAATCCTTCATTTATACAGTACCATGACCTAATTTTACATTTTAGGTCATGAAAAAGGTCGACAAGGCCAAAATACTAAATCATATTGTTTTTACATTAAAATGTCAAATTAAAACCCTAATCAAGAAACAAAAGGACATCATCCCCTTTCTAAGGTGAAGTTAGCCCCTTCTAGGGCAAATGCAGCCTCCAAGAGCAAAACGTTAGCCCTCCTTGGGCTTCTCCAAGATGCCACACGTGCCAAACTGCCATGTCCATCTACCAAAACGTCCATGAAGTAAGGATGACGTCATGGACCTCATGGGTGGCGTCCCAGGCCTTCCAAGGCCAACGTTCCACTGAAAAAGGGCCAATCCCCTTAGGTCAAGCTCTGCCAAGGTGCCTCTGGTGGAACGTCCTCCTCTTCTCCGGTGAAAAGCCCCTGATCCATCTTTGTCCTGTCTCTGCCCCCTGATGGGGTCTCAGCATCCACCTTATGGGCTCTTCAACCCCATGGAGGTCTGAACTGATCATCTCCCCATGTGTACCGGTCCAAATGGTACCTGTCCGTCGGGCATGATCCTATACATTAACAGCTACGCCCTCCATGGGTTCATCAGTCACAGGGATCATAGCAATGTCAATCACATCTCATCATCAATATTATTAAACACGTGCATAAAATCCCTAATACATTAGTCAAAAGCTCAAAGACATTACTCAAGCCTGCAATACAAGTTTGGAGAAAATGACAAGGTGTCCTATTGGGCTAGTGTCCACTGGAAGAGGAAAGTTCCCGAAAGAGACCTCATCCAAGCCATGTAAGTGGGTGATGTGGTCAAGGGATGTCCAAGCAGGTGGGTGCAATGAGGGCAGAGGATGCCAAACTTTACCTGTGGGTGCCTTTGTAGAAGGCAGGTTGTACCTGTCCTGGATGCAATTTTTCCAAGCCCATTCATGCCTTTTATTCTTTTATTCTTTATTCTTCAAGAGCTAATCAGGGAACACTGCCCTTGCGTGGTGACCAGTGATGACAGCGTTACCCATAAGTACTTTCACAGAAATGAGAAGGTTGGCTCGTGATGAGACCCCCTTTCCCTTGGCCATGCAACCAAGAGTCACTACCTTGGCGTGGTAACTAGCTGGTGGTAATGTCATACTGCTAGGTACCCATGGACCTAATAGGCTGGCTCGTGATGAGACCCCCTATCCTCTGATCAGGTCTTATTTTATTATTTTTTCGGGTCCCTCTTGTTTCTTGCCGAGAAGCCTTTTATTGCTTTCTCGGGGATCCCTGGGCGAAGCATCTCGAGGTTTTATTCTTAGGCTTTTATCTTTTACCAGCTTGCTTTTACCTTCTGGACCTTTAGCCCCTTCTTCCCACGAGATAAGGTGTAATCCTGAAAACAGGTCAACCCAGTGCTCGGACAAGTGGAATGGGATAGGTGAGGGGGAGTCAAGATGAAAAAGTGGTGTTGTGACGGGAGCAGACGATGGCTCTTCAGAAATCCCCCCCAGTGGCAAACCAAAACCTACAGACACAGGCTTACTAGGGCACCCTGTCAATCCCCCCAGACATGGTCAAGTGGGCAAGTGTAAGATCCAAGCATCAGTTAGAAACAAAAGGAATCAAATGCACATATTCAAAGGTTTTGATGATCAAAGTGACACATACCATGATACCCGGACTAATTACCTCATGGAGCAAGAACCATCTCTGACACGGGACCAAGCCGATGGTGATGGATGTTGTTGTTGCTGACAAGATAAAGGTGCTGGAAGAAAGAAAAAGGTGGGCCCTCCAGGGCCATGCCTAAGTCAATCCTGCTCTCGGTACTCCATGTCTAGGACCTATGGGCCTCGAGACATGATCTCATAGTTATCCTTAAAAGTGGGGGATAATAGGGATAAAAAGGAATTAAGTGGAAAAAAGGCCAAATGAAAAAAAGAAAAGAGTTAACCTTAGG
The DNA here is from genome assembly GCA_010110895.2 of Picea sitchensis. NCBI lineage: Eukaryota > Viridiplantae > Streptophyta > Pinopsida > Pinales > Pinaceae > Picea > Picea sitchensis. The sequence continues at coordinate 2,568 of SNQJ01S0231820.1, forward strand.
AGATGGTCAATTAACTCAAGTGAGAATTAGATCAGAGGTATAAAGGGAAAAGGAGGGTGCATCACTCCTCATTTTTAACATTTTCACTTTTGCATCTTGAGCTCTAGAGCCAAGGATGTTTTGAGGGTTTTGGGAGAACAAACCCTAGAGATCAGCTCGGTGGTGAAAGATCTCACCCAACCTAGTCCAAGCTTGGTCACAAAGGTGAAAGATTCCTCCCTCACCATTCTATCTCAATCACAGGTGGATTCTACAGGTTCAAAGAGAGGTAGTGCGCATCAGTGGGGATTTCCAGCAGGAGGGAGCACTTGAGGAACTAGTTCCATTTGATTTGGCCAAGGAGAAGGAGATCTGAAGGAGTTTGCTATTGAGATAGTTTGGTAGAGGCCATAATGCCTTTCTTGGGCAATGATTTATTGTGAGGGTGGTACGATTTCTCCTAGTGAAGGGTGCAATTTCTGAAGAGGATCTACTCACCTTGAGGGAAAAAACACTATTCTTCAGCAAGGGAACTCATCTACAGTGTTTCTAGACCTCAGATCTACTATTCCCAAGGGTTTTGGTGGGTATTGGAGCTAAGGAGGAAGAGAGCCGAAATCTTCCTAAGATACAGCTAAGAACCAGTGCGCAACTCAGCCAATTTGAGGGGTTTTCCACTCCAAAGGACAAGGATCTCATCTTGCCACTCATCTCTTGCATCTATTTGGCGTTTGGAGGCTTGTATCTTCCCTTCTCGGACTTGCTTGAGGGTTATTATCATTTTCTTTGCTAGGTCTCAGTTATATTGTCCCAGATCTGCAAATCTATTGTATCAAGGTATTCTACTACTTAAATAAAGGTCAGATATGAAGTTGTTGCTTTTCCATTGTGTTGAATCTCTTGTATCTTGTTATTGGATGTGTTTATTACTGTATTCTTGCCACTTGCACACTATAAACTCCATATAAGCTTCATAGTGCAAGTCTAGAAGGAAGATCTGCAAAAAAACAAACAATAAACAAAAAACTCAGCCTAAAACCTAAGTTCCCAAGCAAGGAACGACTTGGGAACATTACAAAATCTCTCCCTAGGTTTGGAAAAGCCATTTAAGGCTATTCTCACCAACTCCGAGGGATCTACTATCTCGCCAACTGCTGCCAGCTCATCACGAATCTGAGAAAATCTCGTGAGGAATGATGTCACTGAATCAGTCTTCGTCATCGTGGTGCCCCTTAACTTCTTTTGGAGCACCATCTTCCGGTTCTGGTTAGGACTCTGGTAAAGACCACATAATGACTGCCACATCTGAAATGCAAACTCTTTACCAGAAATGTGAGGAATAATATGGTCCTTGACCGCATCAAGGATAGTCCTCTTGGCCTTGATGTTCCTCTTCCGGAACTCAGCCATGACCACTGCATCTCTAGGAGGTACTACGGGATTCTCCACAATATCCCATAGCTCAAGTTCCTCCAAGATCAAGACTATTCTGGCCTTCCACGAAGACCAATTACTAGCCCCTGCTAGCCTATCCTCAAACCTGCCACCAACATGGCTGCCATCTGATGCTAAAAACTGATGCTACTCGAACCAAACAATATTGATGTTAACTGCTGTGAGGTGAAAAGCTGCCTCCAACATACAAAACTCAAGTGTGAAAATGAAGCTTCCAAACAAATGAAAAATATGCCAACTGATCACTATATCAGCCAACTCATGTGCCCTTAGGCTTTGATACCATGAAGAATTTTGAGGTTCTTAAGAGCTGCCTAAGAGGTCTGTTCTTGACCTGTTCAGGCACAGTTTTCAAGGTAACTTTTAAGACTTTTTCTTGCTGTTTTAAGGACAGCAAACATGTTTGTTTTTCTCCCTTTGAATCTGCCTTTAACTGAATGGTTTAATGCCCTTTTAAGGCTGCTGTTTGTATGTCTTTATTTAGGAATTTATGCTGTCCATGATTAGCACATACAAATACCTTAAAACAGAAAACTCACCTCTAGGATCTTTAACACCTACAGCTGATAAGTAAATAAGCAAACCATGACAAATGAGCACAAGTGTTTTTGGTCAACATGACCCTGGAAAAACCCCCATGCGGAAAACCAGTAAGAGAGTAGATGTATTATGGAGATCTCAAGCAAATGCTACAACAAGGAAATGAAACAATGGAACCTGATACAATAGCAATCTCTTCTCAAGCTAGCTTTGGAGTTCCTTGGTATTTGCACCCCTTTGCCTTGGTTTGCATGCCCGTTTTCCTTGGTGCGCCCCTTGCCTTGGCCTTTGCACCCGCCTTGCTTGCTTGCTACCTTGCCTTGCTTCATGCACCCCTTCTTGGAGATTCCTTGTGTCCTTTGTTGAAACCATTGAGCATGTGCCCCTTCACTTTTGGTGCGCCTTCCTTGCCTCAAGCTTCAACACTTGCGCCCCTTCCTCTTGGTGCACCCCTCGCACAAAATGTGCCTCTCCTCCAAGCCACTTGCGCCCCTAATCCATGAATTCTCTCTCACAAAGCTAGAGCATCCCTTGTGAATTAGTGTGCCCTCAATGGATGGTGCGCCCTCTCAAGCTTGTCTTCTCCTCAACAATGGCGTGCCCCCTTCTCCTCTCCTCCTTCACTCTAAACTCCAAGTGAACAAGTGAGTCTTTCTTTTTCCTTTTTGCCTCCTTTAGCCTCATCCTTAGGCTAACCTAGAAAACCAATGGCCAAGATTAGATCTTAGGCCAAACCTCCAATCAATGGTTGAGATTAAATCTCAAACATGACTTAAGTCTCCTAAGTCACTTTTCCTTCATTAATGACATTATAAAATCAAAGTGACTTTATAACTTAAAATACTTTGTCATTAATGATGTTATAAAGTCAAAGTGACTTTATAACATAAAGTAAAGTGGTGAGGGTCAAAATTTTCCCCCTTTGTGTTTAGAGACTTACAAACACAAGGGGACCACTTTCCAAGTTACCCAAAACTCAACATATTTTCTATTACACAACTTACTTCTTTTTGTTGTTGTTCATCTAAAATTCCTCTCAAATTGATCTTTGTAAATTTCTCATTGTATTCTGTAATTGTTGTTGCCTTTACTTTGATGACAAGGAATTGCTTTAGAAACAAAGATAGGCTACTCTTGGTCCTATTGCCCAACTCGAGTGTTTAATCTGTTTGTTTCATGCTATAATGCCTTATGGTTGTCATCCTTCTCTTGCACATCAAATATTGAATGAATCATCCGTCGATAAGTTTTCCCCCTTTCAACTCATTTTCTCTCTCAGCCCATAACAGAGTCAGCATTTTTAGAGAGCGGGTTATTAATATGTGTATCATCAGCAGAAATAAGTTGTAACAGGATTCAACAATCATGTGTGCAACTGTAAATGATTGTCTCATATCAGGCTACATGAAATGCATCTGGTCTGCTGACCTGAATTTAGATGTGCACAAACATTTTTTTGGTGCTGATATCATAATCACTAGCAAATGAATACTACTAAAKACAATTAAAACAGAATTTTGTCTACTAGTCATTATTCCATAGGGATTACAATTTTRTAGAATGCTCCTTAGTAATAATTRACATTGGCATTACTGTCTTTGCGTAGGTCTAACAAATTTTTCCATGTTGCTTGTCCTAAGGTATTTGGTGTTTGAATTGTTGAAGAATCTAGTGATTGGGTCATTTCCTTGTTTAATAGTATGCAGTGCATTCCTACTGAGGATCTTCTTGTTTTTCTTTGGAGCTCACCAAATTTTCTTCCGGAAAAGACTGATGTAAATTTTCTTCTTTTCTTGTCCATGACTCCTCATAACCATATAATTCATAGTATTGAACAGATAATGGAAGGTGTCACTTTTGCCATGCGTTCAGCTCGAGATGTAATGCTTGATAAGCCATGGGCAGGTATAGATGTGGATGCAATTGGTCAATTCAGTGGATTGCATCACTGTAAATATTTTGTTGTTGACTTCTGTTGTGATTGAAATTATAGTGTGGGTACATGAATTTGTTTCTTTGAGCATTGCAGATACTGGACCCCTTCGATTGGTTGGTGGCGGTGCAAGGTAATTCTTTGTAGTACTGATTGAAATTTATCACATTTTTTGGATTGCTTTGTTTCAGTTTTTTTCCTTTGTTATGTTGTTTCTTTGCTTTACAAACACGAGAAAAATGCATAAGATGTTTGAAAATGTTGGTTGCCATTTTTGAGATGTAAGATAAGATAAGATAATTTTATTAATGTTCGATAAATGGCCACAAATAGATCAATGGGATTGCTAAGTACATTAGTAAAAATACAAAGTGGGAGCGTGAAAGTTGCTCCTAGAAAATCATGATAAAATCAAATCTAGCCTATGTTGAGAAAGATCCAAAGTCTACGACCTAATAACATGGAGCAATTAAACAAAGTGATGATGTAGATACAAGCAAAAACTAAGGCCAAGAACTGTCAGACCTCCAGACGGCATGTGTTGCAAGGGGGGCGATCAATATCCCCTAATGCTCTCTCTCTCAACAGCCGAGACCGAAGGGAAGAAACTCCTGATAGATGATTGGTCAAATGATCTAAAGAGTAGTAAATATGATATGAGATATGTCTTGCTGTCTAGACCCTGAAGCCCGCGACTGGGACCTAGAGGAAGTATCTTGATTGCTAGTGTGCTGTGAGCTATCTTGGGATTTGAGGCTAGATGATGTGGTGTGAGTTTTCCTGGGATCTATCATCTGAGGCAACATGACTGCAAGGGTCTAGTTGATTGAGTGTTGGTGGCCTCCTAGGGTCTCACAAATCTAATGTTTGCTGTAGTGTTGATGTCTGCATACCTCTTGGTGCCTCTATCTGATGAAAGGACTGAAAATAAATCTGTAATAAGCCAGATTGGGTCTGGTTTGTGCAGGAGAGGATGAAGAGAACGAGATTTGAATCCAAGGGCCTCCCTTATGTACAATGCCAAGCATCTCTGGCCCGGGAAACAAAAGAACCTGGATGGGAGTTTTGAAATATATGTGATTAATATTGAAATGTTTTTAATCTATCTTCATATATGTTACCTCTTGGATCCACAGACTAGATAAGTCCAATCTTTTAAGTACAAACCCTAGGGGAACTCTTGGAATTTCTACCCACTGTCACCTCAATAGAATCTTCCTTCACTTTAGGTCAGCTCTCCTCTGGCATGAGGGGGGTTTTCCTACGATCAAATCACTAATCTATCCATTAGCACATATCTGAAAATCAGATTAGTGATTTGTGTGTTTAATGATTTTTCTAGGTAAAAAGATGAGAAGGAAAGCAAGACTGCGTGCCTTGTTCTTTGGGAAAATGGAGTCAAAGCTCAACTTGATGAAGAAGCTCAGAATGCAAGGGGAAAATCAAAAAGTTAAAAACATTACCATTCCAATCAACCACATTGATGCATAGAACTAGTGAAAAGCTCTTAACAATGTCATTTCAAATCCAACTCGAAACCAACTAGTGTATGATATAACCATCAAAATAATGAGAGCAGCCAACAGTCATCAAAGATATGAGTGAACATCAGCCTTTAGGTTACGTCAAGGGTTTAGAGGGGTGAATACCTCTCATAAACCCCTTCTCTAATACCCCAAAACAACCCACACAAAAGGTGTAACAGTCCTGAAACAGCAGAAATATACCAGCAGAAAATGAAGTGGGAGTGCTAGCACAAATGTGATCAATAGTACAGCAAAAGAAATATTCTTTCACCAACATCTGTTCCTCCCTTTAACCTGCAAATTGCAATATCCTTGTCCTTCTAATGGGGAGTTTTCTCCACTTGAACTTCTGATTTGCAAGTGAGGAGTGCTTCTCCTTTTATAATTTTACTACCCAACTAATTTACAATAAAGTATTATTGAGAAAGCTCTAGAATACTTTAGATCCATCTTTCCTCCAAGGAATAATATTAAAATATAAGATTATGAGCCTTTTAATGCAAGTCATTCCCCAAAAATAATAAAATATGCAAAAGCAAGTCCTTGAGTGAGTGCTTGATGCCACTTGTCAACCTCCCGAGTCCTAGGCAACATGTCCTCTTGAAATAGGCTTCTTTGACAAAGTGTGAAAGCTTGATGTGCCACTTGTCCTTCTCATGTAAACAACCCTCTTAAAATATCCTTAAAACATACGAAGATTAGCCCTATGTGCAACACGTTCTCCACCATGTGCATTCACTAATCTTACTCTTCCCAAATAACAAAAATGCTTAACCAACAAAGGTGGGGTGTTCCTCAAAAAGGTTGGTCAGAATGTGGTGAGGGTTTTAAGGTGACAAATTTGCAATCACCATAACTACCTCAATACTTGTTATTTCTACTATGACCACAATTATGAAATACTGCAGTCTTTCTGCATCTATTGGCACTGATCTGGCAACAATCTGGGCACTGTTAAAAGATATTTGCTCATGAGCTAGGACGTCCCTCTATTAAAGCTATTAAACTCCTCCACAAGTGGATTCCATAGCTAAGTGTGTAAGCAATGGTCCATTAGTTGTTATAATAACTCCTCAAACATAGGGCGACCTCAACATGTGTGTCAATAAGATGTGTGCCATAGAGTTTCAATGTAGAAATGTGCCTCCAAATATGTAACGTTGCCTTGGGGTACTGTTAGCACACTTTTTTGACCCCTAAATCAGATCTGAAATAAAGTAAAAATCAACGGGTAAAAGAGGCTAATTCTAGGAGTAAATGCCCTAAGTGTCACCAGCAAGTCTCCTCTCTGTTTGGACTGGTGCATGCCAACCTCAGGGAGGTGTCCCTAAGTCCTTCCTGCTGTTATAAACCTCGTAAATATGCAATAAATAAACCAAAAACAGCAGCAAGAAGGTTGCATTTGGCTAGTGGTTAAGCTACCAAGTGGGTGAGTAACACAGTTTATAATTTATATGGACGAAAATCCTGCAACATATGTATTTTAATTAATGAAAAGAAGAGGAAAGAGGCACTATTACAAGGCTGAAACACCACAATAATAGGCTAAAACAACTAACAATGCATAAGAAGTTAATCACAATGCCGACAAGATTTGACAACTTGATACAAGCACACCAAAAATTTATTATTATTCTTGCCAAAGGGTTGATTGCACCACTAAACACAAGTACAAAACCAGTAGAGTATTGTTCCTTAGACAAAGACTAGAAGCTAGAAGCTAGAGGAGAATAATGAGAGAGAGAGAGAGAGAGTACCACTGTTGTTGAGAAAAATCGACCTTGAACAATGAGGAGGACCCTCATTAAATAAGAGAGTGAGGTGCCTAAGTGTGTCAAAAATAGAAGGGTGCATCAATGAGAAAAATAGAAGCAATGCGCATGAGCAAGAATGGAGAGTGCATGTGTGAGGAAAGGAGGATAAAATAGAGCATGGAATGAGTGAAGCACTAAAGATGGAGGCACACGTGTGGAGAAGGGGAGTTGCATCCTAGAATATAGGAATTAATGTGAAAGGAAATGGGAGAATAGAATACACGTGTGAAAGAGGAGAGGAGTATGAAATACATGGAAGGGAAGGCACATTTAATTAATGAATGCACTAAGAATAGGGAGAAGGGAGTGATGGAAAGTGAGAGATGAGAGAGAGGGATGCCTATGCATGAGAAGGAGTGCTCACACGTGTGGGAGAAGAGGGGGAGACATGCACACGTGTGGGAGATAAAAGGAGATATGTGCATGGTAAGAGGGAGAGGGTGCATGGGGAAAAAGGGAAGTTGAGTAGGAGAGAGTGAAGTAAGAGAGAGAGTGAGTTGAGTGTTAGTTAACTCACCCACACCAACTTTCATGCCAACTCATTCACACGCATTGCTTTTATTGTGGAACACTCCACATATCCTCCAAAAGTGCGCCCAAGATACTTATGCTATGTTGCGCCGCATGTCACACTCTCAATTTTCTAAATGTCAAAATTTTGACTTGCCACTTGTCACCCTGCATGGCGACCACAACTGCTAAATATAGCCCTACTAAAAATAGCAATCACCCTAAAAAATAGGAAAACCCCAAATATGTCTGAGACCACTAAGAGACCACTACCAAATATATAGTATGTCTAAAAATAGTAAACTTCTTGCATGTTGTCCGGAAAAGGCTCAATGGAATCATGAGTTCTCAAGGACTTTGACTATGTGATCAATGCTACCATGCAGACCTTCGATCTCTGTCTCCTAAAAGGTAGGGAATATGCTAAAAATAGACATCTCTCTCTATCCATGAAAGCCTGTGCAAACTTCTGTCTCTGAAATATAGAACACTACCAAACCAATCCTGTACCTGTACTTGTATGGGAACCAACCTTGGCACATAACAAGTTATCTCTGGGAAAAATATTTGAATGCTAGCCAAATAAGTCATGCTGGCTCCTAACCCTCGGGATTTTCAAGTGAGAAAATCTAAGGGTTAACCGGTACATGAGATGCATCCTTAGTAAATATGCATGAAAATATGTGGATATGGGCCCCCAAAAGATAAATCTTGGCCACATGTGCAAACCTGCCTCCAAATATTTGAACTTAGCACTGGAATACTCAAAAGATGTGGGCATACTACAGTTATATGAAAGAGAAGATAAATCCAAGTTGTTCACAACACTGAAATACTCCTCAAAAGACATGTGCATACTCCAATCATATCAAAGAGAAGACAAATCCAAGCTGCCAACATGCACATGTCTTGATGCAATGCTATTGAAAGAATGCAAAATGGATTTGTAACCACTGGCTCCATATGGGGATTTTACACACTTGTAGGGTGCAAGAGAACTCTATAATCTCTGAGGGTCACTACCATGCAAGATGTACCTGCCAAGAAGAAAAAAGTCGGAAATAGGGGATGTGATGTGTTGACGCCTTTATACACACCTCGGTGATGTGGAAGAAATATTCAATCCAATTGGTGTGTCCTTGGGGGCAAGTCTCGATTCAAGGTGTTGTCACCTGATCCTCGACTCCTCCATCTAGGCCAACTCCTAGCAAAGCCAAGGGGGGTAGTCCCTAAGAAAATATGCTAAGGCTTGAACTAATCTAAGTACAAGAAAATGAATCTAGGATTTTATTGCAAACAAGAACAAGATATAAATGATTCTACACTAGCAGCATATATGACACATCAAAAGAAATTGCTTATGCTAGAAAAGTAAAGCATTCAAGATACTTGCATGTAAATGATGTAACTTAAAAAAGAGATACAAGTGCTTGAAGTATATGATAAGCAAATATTGAAATGTAGACCAGTGCCAAAAGTAAAGGTTGTTGCAAGATATCAAATGTTGCTGCAATGGAGATTGATATGTAAATGCTCTTGTAAACTTTTATTAAAATTGATTAAAATTATTGGAACAATTTTTATTGCATAAAAGAAATCTAATCTAAATGTGGCCTCTAAGAGGCTATTCCTTAGAGTGGAGGCTGAGCTTGCCGAATATCTAACAGGGAGAATATCCCTCTAATTTTGTAGACAAGCTCAAGAGAATGTGGGAGATCCAACAAGGAGAACCTAGATCTCAAAGTTCCTGCCGGATTTCTTACACAAATCCTATTGCGTTTCCACACGAGCAATAGGTATTAAAGATTTCCCTAAGTTAAACTAGATCCACACTGACCAGCCCCGGTTCTGATGAGTTCCCCAGATCGAGCTAGGTTCGCAAGGGTTCAGAGAATAGATCGAGGAGCTGCGGAGATAGGTTTATTTTCCAACAGAAAGAAAATTGCAATAAAGTAAATGTTTTCTAATTAGAGTAAGTCCACACTGACCAACCTCTTTTCAGAGGAGCTGAGAGGACGGGTTTATTTGCATGAAATAGAAATGACAAAAAAATAAGTGTTTTTCTAATTACTAAGTCCACACTGTCCAACCTCTTTTCAGATGAGCTGGGGGGATTGGTTTATTTTACCAAAGAAAAAGATTAAATTGCAAAAAAGAAATTTATTCTAGCAATTAAAATATTACTTTGCAAAAAAGGAAATATAAACTAAATATTGTTGTGCTTTGTGATGGATTTTAAAGTCACTTTTAGCTTATCTTAAGATATTAAAGCAAACTTAAGCCAAAAATGCAAAATGACACAATCACCAAAAACCTCGTTCCCCCCAGGGGGGATGAAGAGTGAGAAATTGTAGCCCCACTGATTTTATTAATGGAATTACAAAGATCTTTATTGGAGTGACTTGTGATTATTTATTTGGGGGATCACAAGTCTTTACAATGTTTTCAAATGAGTTTATTGAAGAAAGGGCTCTCGGGGGTCCCAAAATGTCCAAATCCGCCCAAAACAGATAGAGTTTCCCCTTTGGCTGTTCTAAAACCTGCACAAAATAGAAAACAAAGGAAAAAGATGCCCAAAAACACTTTGGAAGTATCTTGGACTTATGTTAGAAAAAACAAAAAAATTCTAAGTAAAAAACTATGTACAATAAGCAAAAAGGAACTAAGGAAAACAAGCTAAAAAGCTTTCCTCCTTAGGGTCTTTGATTTCTGTTTTAAAACAGAAAATTAAAGGCACTTAGATTTTCCAAATATTCAATGAAAACTTTTGGAAAAGGACTACCTTTTAACTTTTAATAATTTAGAGTAAAGCTTGCTAAAAGGAGACTTTTCCCTATGCTAGATCTAAACTTTAGATAAAAATATGAAAGTAAAAAATTAGATCTAGTTTAATCTATGCATGCAAAGTAAGATAGAAAAGGTTTAGATTTAAATTTTAGATCCTAACACTTGCATGCAATGAAGTAACCGAAAGGAAAGTAGAATTTCTTTGAGAAAGAGAGAAAGAATAGCTTGTAAGCCTTGGAATCCTTGGGCAATGGAGTCTTCTCAATGGAACACAGAGGGACTATGTCTTTATGAATCTTGAAGTGTGAGATAGATGCAATGTAGCTCAACCTCCTCTTCAAGTATGAGAACCTGTAAGCTTCAAACACTTGGAACAAAATATTAAATAGTAGTGCTTCCTACATATGAAATCTAGATAGCATGCATTTAAGCTAAATTAACATGCAAATGTTTAACCGCATATGTGAAGAAATGACAAGATTCAAGAATGCAAACTAGCTTAATAAATCTTGATATTCAAAGGAGGACAAAAGATCTAAAAAGACAAGCTAGTTTAGTAGATCCTTTCTACATTAACAATTGAAAGCAAGTAATCAAAACATCACCTCATAAATTGGGCACATTGACAATTAGCACCCACACATTGAGAGCATTACACCAATATAGCCTCCAAAGCCTTTTATTCCAAATGAAAAGATGATGCAATAGTGTTACAACCTCAAGGCTTCTCCCAAGCTCCAACTAGTTTGCAATGAGAGAGCAAGCTTGTAAATATAGCCAAAATGGTGACAATCCCAATGGAGGAGGGCACACCACTTGGAAGAGGGTGAGTGACATGTGAGAGATATGAGAGACACCTATCCACTTAACTCCAAAATGTGCCATGTGTGAGTGGGTAGATAGAGAGGAGGGGCGACACATGGCCCAAGGGAGTTGAGATCCTCCTTGGAAAATGCACCACATAAAGGAGGGAGGGCGCACCCTCTCATTGGGATCTCCTCCCAATGCCACTTCAAAGCCCCCAACTCATTCCTAACTCCATCTTAAGTGAAAGTAAG
>SNQJ01S0231822.1:0-14169 GCA_010110895.2 Picea sitchensis
GCTCCCGAAACGCTCCCGCTCCCGGAGATTTTTGAAAATATGCGCTTCCCGCTCCCGCTCCTGCTCCCTGCTCCCAACAGCCTTGGTTAGACAAACCCTTATCGGGGGTTTCTTTAGTAAGGGAGTGATTTTGTTTTGTGTCGTAGTTGATCCAGTGGTTGGAGACTTCTCCATCATACAAATCTTTCCTAGTGGAATTCGGAGGCTTGTACCACTATTCTAGACTAGATTGGGTGCGATAGTCACCTAGACTCCAATCCCATTCTTTAGTCCAAAGTTCAAACATCCGCGGCTGACAAAGAGAGGATTGTGATTGCAATCTAATGCCCTAAAAGGTAATAGCAAGGCCAAGGTAAGTTTCACTACAGCAACCATCAATTTAAAAAATCTAAATCTCTTTTATTTTTGTTTTCAATAAAATAAAAATACAAAAATATTTTGTCTAGCATGCACCAAACTTTTTATCTTTACAGAGCTAGTTTATCCTTGGTGTTTTAACTTTAGGTCCATCTTTATCCAAGAATATTTTACCCTCTGGTTTCCTGCACTTAAAATATATATTTCATGAGGGTATTGTGAGGCATTTTGCAGATCTGCATTCTCTTACAGCAAAACTTTCCACAAATACAGCGAAAAACCTCACCCAAAGGGAATGACCAAGTAAGTGCTTCTCATTAGAAACCCTTTGGTTTATTTCCAGATCTGATTCTATAGCTTATTATCCATTTTCTGGGGTAAAATAGACATTTTCCAACCATATAGATCATATATTTCTTGCTGGAATAAATTTCTGAGTTTTGACCCTAAGGGGATTTGAACCCCACTTGATGCAAGTGGTTTCCAGATTGCTGGAAACTCCATTTTACTTGCAGATCTGAAGTGTTCGGTTGTTTTACTTGTTCCTAACTCATTGCCCAAGCTTCCCTTCCCACAAATCTATCAATTTTGTGTGTTTTCACACTTGTCAGTGGCCCCAAAGGGGCATTTTGCTAGTTGTTTTCTGCGTTTTTGCATGTTTTTGGAGATCTGAAAATACAGAACAGCAAGGTATTTTCCTACTGACAGCCACTTATCCACGAATTCATCTCTCATCTGTTTCATTTCATCTTCAAATCAACAAAAATCAATTAACTCCTACCTTCGCCATAGACATCACATCTAGGCACTAGTCTACTTATCTTGGTGAAGTTGTGTGTGTTTAGAGTAGGGAAGCCTCCCATAGCCTTTAGTAGGAGTTGGCTTAAAGAGTGGGGATTTGTGCCAAGGTGACAGTGGGCACTTATCCTATGTGGTACCACCTTAGTGCCTCAAGAGGACCTTATCGAGACCGTTAAATTAGGCGGTAACAAGGACTACTATGTCTTTAGCATCATTTCGAGAATTAGAATTGCTACTCCAGATTTAGTAATCTCCAATGTCGATTCAGTTTCTATTTCAATTAGTTTTATAATTCCAAGCTTGCACTTTTTAGTTTTAGAAATTGGTGCATGAAGATGGCTTAGTCTAAGTAGGGTGCAGAGCTCTAGGAACCAGCACTTGCCTATATGCATGCTTGCTACTCCTAGTTGAGCACTCTAATCTAGGCAGGCCTAGAGCGCACTTCCCTAAGCTGGGATTAGAATTAGGGTTAAGCTTTGGTCCTCTAACCTAGGCGCACTACTGGGATAGAATGCATTCATTGTCAACCCAGCTCCTCCTTTTATATCAAAGTGTGAGAGGATCTTTTGTTGAAATTTGGTAGCTTGGAGGTACTTTTGCATTGGCAGCGCTCAGCATACGGAAGTGACTTTATAATATGTTTTTATAAAGTGATTTTATAAAGTTGGGTCTTTTAATTTTATTTTAATGTAAAAGTGACTTTATGATGTTACGGGTCACTTTAATGACTTAAGTGATCTCAACGAATGATTAAGTCGTGACCATTGATCTCAAGGGGGATCAAGGATTAGGAGAGTTGCATTTCAAAATTAATAAAAGGCAGCTCATTAGGAATGGAGGGCGCACTTTTGAGGAGAGCTTGAGAGAAAGTGAAGGGACACGCATCCCAAGGAGGAGTGTAGGCTTGGAGGAAGTGCTACAGCAAGGAGGGTTTGGCATGCATCCCAAGGAGCATAGCATCATTTAATACAGTTCGTACAGCAGCAATAAAGGAGGTCGTACAGCTGTGTAAGTTGGTCGTACAGTAAAGGGAGGGCACAGAAATCGAGGCTGTCATTTACAGTAGGTTGGCATGATTTCCAATGCATATTTGTTGAGTTTTTGCTTCTGTTCCGTACAGTTTCTTTTGGCACGGTTTTCTATGCAGATTGGTGATTGTTTCTGAAGATTTATTGGTTGTCCTGGGCCGTACAGGCCATACAGCCATGGCTGTCTTTGTTAGCTACAGTCTGGGACTGTTTGTATAGTTCAGAATTTGGTTGAAAGAAGTCATTGACTGTGTTTTAAAGCTGATGCTTTTTGCTGTTGTAAAAGTTCAGAAATTCCTAGAGCTGAATAAAACACTTTTTCCTCCTCAAAACTGTCCAATTTTCTGAATATTTCTCCAAGTGTTTATGCACAGATTTTTTTGCCAAATGTAGGTTACTGTCTGCTGTTCATAAATTAATTCCGCTGCCATTTTATTTCAGAACTTGTCTATGAGTGTTTCTGTTCATAAAGAACAGTTGTGTGGCTGTTGTATCTTTATAGGAGACTGAAGTATAATGTAGACTAAGTGTATGCTGAACAAAAATGTATTTCAACATCTTCCACTAAGTTGGTCAGTGAGCTTGAGTATTTGAGATTTAGCACTAGAGTTTACCGTTTTTCCAGATATGATAAAACAATGATGCAGATTTGAGATTTCAGTTTTTCATGTGTTTTCTGTTAGTGTTTCAAGCAGCATGTGTTTGTAGATTAGCGTACATGAAAATTGTTGTTTTGATAGGGTTTCAGTTTTAAAATTACCTAGTATTTAATTATTCTTTGAGTGTAAAATCTGACTACCTTGGTTTGAGAAATTTCAACATATTTTGTGCTAAATATGCTTGTTGTAGAAGATGGAAATGCTTCTTCGCCAGTGTCAGGAGAAACAAAGCGACACCTATGCACCTTGCCTAAAAAGGATGAAGGTCTTGGCCAAATGGCATACACAGTAGAGGGTTTGTGCAAGCAACCAGATGGCTTGCCGCACCCGTGAGTCATAATGCACCCTAGAAGATACTTGTTCGACACCACATTTAGAATGCTTTACGTGTCAATGGAATACCTAGCCCCTATGGTCTCCATGATATAGTCAATGCGATGGAAGCTTTTAAGATTTCAAGTTCATGTGTTCTCAAGAGGATATGGTAAGCTTGGCAGTGGGTATCCAATCAATGCATTGGAACTATGTGTATTATTGTCGAGCATGGGATTTGGCTACACAAAAATTTGGAGTCAAGATGTGAGACTCCACTAGAAGGATGAGTTGGCAAGGCAAAAGAGTAAGTTGACTCCAACTCAAGAAAAACTCAGTCCATGAATAAAAAATAAATAAAATATACACTATTTCCAAGGGGAAAAGAAGATATAAATATGAAAGTTGCAATGTCCATATAATGCAGCTCTTCAACAAGAACATGTTACGAAGTACACACAATATTACATACTACAAATGACATGTATTTGGAATTTTGGACAGTTGAAATGTATGTTGGTTGGATCAGGAGGTGTCAAGGCATCAAGAAGTCCTACTCTCCTGTTAAGGCTCATGTGCTAGTGTGGTTGGCCCTTCATGATACTTTAGTGATAACGGATTGACTACATTGCACTAGGCTTATAAACGGATGTTGTGTGGTCTCTGACAAAACTGAAATGGTTAAGCATGTGATGTGGAGATGAAAAGTTGTCAGACCATTTTGGGACTGAATTTCTGCTAAGTATAGTATCTAAGTATTCTATTTGTCTCCACTCTTCATGCGAAAGGGGTTCTCTAGGGGCAAGTGGATGATCCAGCAAGCTAGTAAGAGTATGTGGGATGTGATCAACCTGACAGGCATCTTTTTCTTGTGGAAACACCACTCTTGAGCAACTTTTCATGAGGCAAATGCTCTATTCAACCTAGGAGAAGTTTCTACATTTCAATCAGATTTGACTCTCCAGAATTCAGCCAGGAATGTCAATTTTTTGGAAACATATAGATACTCTTCAAGTTGGCGCCAAAAGCAGATATGTTAGATCTCCTTGATTATGACATCATGTAGGAATGGGTATCAGGTGTGCCCACTCTCCTGCTCCTGGATGTGTCAATCCTGATATACATCTATACAGATTTCTAACATAACATATGCTACATTTTTAGAAAAAAAGTAAGAATGTGCCATATCTAGTAGATAGGAAAAGAGAGAGAGTGACAGGCAACCAAAGATGTGCATGTCCCACATGTATTCAACAACCACTACAAAGAACATACCTGTACTAGAAGAAGTTGTACTGCTGTACGACACTTTGCATCAGAAATAGCAGATTGTAATATGTCTACACCCCTATTTCCCACTTCTTTTGTGGCCACTGTGTCATCGGCTAATACTCCAGGTTTAGACTTACTAGGATCTTCTTCTTCAACGTCTGATGGCTCACTCTCAACCAGACTATAAGCAATCTGGGCACAATCTGGCACCGTTTCTGCAGCTGCTATTTTCAAGTATAACAACACCTGTTGCCATTTATCATCTGAGAAAAGACTACCAGCATTGTTCATTAAACGAACAAAAGCAGATACACCAATTCCAGCCAAACTTTGAACCCGCTGCTTTATAAAATTTGTTAGGAGCTCCAGCACTTTCCCAAGTAAATGGTTTACTGAATCATAGAACTTGACAAAAAGGTCAACAAGTAGTTGCAGTGCCAATGTACATGTTTCAGAAATCCAAGCATCTTCATCAAGACCATTATATTTATTTTCTGAGCCATTCACATGTACCCTGCCTTCTGCAGGGTTAGGCGCAGGTCGAACAAAGTCAAATATTGGAAGAAGGACCAACTCAAACACTCGTTCCCACAAAGCAGATGAAAATAAGTGCCCATGGTGTCGCAGTGTGTCAAAAAGCATTTGCAATGCACTTTTCCTAACATCAGGCCTAGTATCAAAAGAAAGCTTAGAAAATCCTGTAAGCAATGCAAGCAAGAAGCATATAAACCGATTAATCGCAATCACAATCACAATGTGCTTACAAGACAGTTATTTGAACAGAAGTTTATGTAAACATTGGTTAGAGCAATCATGCAATACAGAGGCAAGTTGTAAATTAATTCTTAAAAGTGCAATCTATTTACCTGCTAATAAAGGCAACCAAAAGTACAATTGATCATGTTCATCAGTAAACTTTGGACTGTCTAGCCCAACAGCAAATGAAGTAGCAGGCTTCCCAGCTTTTTCCTTATCTTTGTTTTTTGAAGAAGAAATAAGGGCCCCCTCAGCAAGTTTTAGAGCACAGAAACGAAGAAATGCAATTGCATTGAGACTAATATCCTTGTTGAATCTGCTTTTTGTAAATGCAATCAGACAGTTGACACAATCTGTGAATGTGGTAATCTCTGTCTCAGTTATGTAAGGGAAATAGTCTCGCACTATCTTTTCAATGGTCTCAAAAGCCAGAAGTACAATATTCTTGTGATCATCCGAGGCTGCTATGGTGAACACCTGAAGAAGAAAACAAGATCAGAGACCTACATAACAAGACAATAAGCTACAGTGAAGATCTCCAAACAAAAATGACAATAGATTTATATTTGAAAGTTTTTAAGAAACCCATCTGCATAATGGAAAAACTGAAGGTTCAATCATACAGAACTAACTTCTAAAAGGGTTTTTAAATATTGAGATGCAACAACATTACAAGTATGTGCTGTTCAAGGCAAAGAAATGGTATACAACTTGAACAATGAATGAAAACCATACAGTGCAATTTAAACATACCATAAACATGCTTTTCCAGCCTGACTTGACATTGTTGACACGAGCCAAAACCATTTGTGAAACACATCGAATGACTAGTTCCCTGATTTCTACAGAGATGCTCTTTTGCATCACAATTACGAATGGTTTCATGAATTCATTCTGAAAGTTATAATTTGCCAGCTCCTCACGTTCTAGAAACTTCATGGCTAGTTGTCGCAGTGAATCCATGACAAAAATAGCAACAGAGAGGTTCTCTGAGCATCCAACGGTGACAAAAAAACTGGAAAGCACGTGCCAGATGGGAGACCAAACCAGCCTGATCCGGTTCATATTATAATGCCTGCATAGGGAAAACACATATCTAACCATCATCAGCCACTGCATTTGAACCTCTACCACAGAAAGCAACCTTTATGATTGTAACTTTTGTAAATATAGAAAAGAAACTCTGTATAAGAAATACATCCTCACGCAATTTCTACAATCTTGGTTAGGCTGAAAACTCGTGGGTCGGTAGGAGATCGCAGTTCTTCCATGGAGACCTTGCAGAGGGCCTTTACAAAATCAACTATTGCCTCACTGTTTAACCTTTGGCTATGTGTGAATACATGATTGATCTCAAAATTTCCAATCTGTTCAAGAATGTTCAAGTTCGAAACCAAATTGTGCATCTGCTCTGTAGTTACTAATCCTGAAGCATACCCCCCAACACCAACACTGTCATATGAACCCCGTCGAGCTGCTGCGGCGGCCTGTTGAAGTTGTACAGGTCCCTTTCTCTTGAGCGCATTAACAACCGGTGACATTGGTTGTTTTACTTTCTCTGATTCATTATGAGGCACTGTAAAGAAGGTAGCATCTGGAGGAGCCCCCTCTCCCAATAGGTGCAAATGCTCAAAACGTGAAAGACACATTAAAATGTGCTCCCAAGCTTCTTGTAAGTAGTTACCATCTTCATCAGCAATAGTGATAATGGCCTGCAAAATAAAATATACAAAAGCTGTTGAAATAGTAAATCAACACTAAAATGGAAGAGCAGGAATATAAACCTCAGTACCAGACTTGACTCAGGACAAGACTCGTTTTGGCCAGAGTCAAACTTGACTCGGGAGTCGCCAAATACTCATCAGTCAACCCGGTGCAAAGACTCAGCATCATGAAAAATACAAGAAACATACATTTTCAAGGAAAATAATGTTTTTTAGATTATACATGAGAGATTACACTGATTGTAATGCAAATGCACTGTATACAATGCAAAAATAACATATTGAAACATAACCAAGTATATCATGATTCACAATTCATGATCAAGCTCAACCATCATAATACACATCTATTATCATTATTCATCCATCAAGATTCAAAATCACTATGGACTATGGATCATGATTCATGAATGTCAAATAATCAAATGTCCTAGATGCCAGTCCAAAACCCTTGAAGTGTGTCAAAACCCTAGCTGCTGTGCAGATGTTGAAAACCCTAGCTGCTGTGCTTCAAGTTCAAAACGCTAGTCTTAAAAGCTTCTCACTATTCTCAGAAATCTCCATGCAAAATGGATAAGAATGGTTAAAATCTGAGAAAAAGTCATCTTTTTAGAACTCGAAAAATTTTCAAAGACTTGGCAAGTTACTCAAAAACTCGCCAAGTTTTTCGAAGTGAGGGTGAGTCAATCCAGGCCCATGTTAGACCTGCCAGTTCTGAGCAGACCGACCCATTTCAGGCACGGGTCAGGCAGACTCGTTGAGTCCTGGATTGACTTGGTGAGCCATGTTACTACAATGTTAACAATGGCCAGATAGCTCTGTTTTTTTTCCAAAACTGAATTCTGACCACTATTGAATATATCGCCGAAATATCGGATATGTCGGATATGTCGCCGACATTTTCCCCTGGCCAAAACTTCCCCCCGAAAATTTCGCGACATATCCGAAACTTTGAAAGTGTCGTGACACTTTCATTGTGTCCCGACATTTTGCCAATGTGTCGGCCTGCTGAGGTTTTTTGTAGGTAAAGTGCGCGCGAGTGGGGTTTTAGAGGCCGTGAGTGCCTTTTTTTGGTCATTATTTCATTTGTGAAGTGTGAGAGAGCTAGAGAGGTGTGATTTCATTAGATAACATTTACACCACCAGTCAGTGGAGGGTGGAGATTCAGGAGCTTGAGATGGAGGAGGCTCCTGAGTGGTTGGAGGAGCATCCAGATGATTTGAGGGAGGAGGGGGCAACAGAGGAGGAGGAGGACGACGACGACGATGTTCCTCTTCCATTGGATACAGAGGCTGAGGAGGAGATTGGACTTCCAATGGATCCAATGCCACCACCACCTCCACGGAGAGCTATACCTAGAGTTGGACTTCGGTCTGTTGGGACTTGGAGGCAACACACTTTTCCTTCCACCTCATCCCCATCGCTTACCACCTCAAATGTAGCATCTGGAGCAGCTGGAGCTTCCACTCCAAGCTCATCTAGAGCACCTCCACGACCACCTACTGTTTCCAGAGGAAACTTGGTGCCCTTTACCTGTAAAAGGGCTAGAGAAGCAACAACACGACAGAGAGGGAATCAATGATTTAAATTTTGGATTCCTATGATCTATCATTTTCATTTTATCATGTACTATTTAGTATCTATATGCCTCATGATGATTCATCTCATGAGATATATTTATTTTGATCATTTGATGTGATTTTGTATCTACTATCATCCTATCAGGAACATGTTTCAGAATTTTCAGTTTAGTAACGATATGTGACCACTTGACATCTTATGCATCTTATTTATTGGTTGTATTTTCATATTTATGTAGAAAAGTGTTTATTTGATGTTGTTGCTTTACAAGTTTAAAGAATTTAAAAAAATGAGTGTTTTTATATTTTTTTGAGGTCTTGCGACATTTTCCGACATATTCCGACATTTTCCGTTGATGTCGTCGAGAAGTTACATTTCGAACCCTCGCCAACACTTTCCCCGACACGACATATACAGCATTGATTCTGACAACTATATTGACAAACAAGGGGCCAAAGAACTTATATGGTAAAGTATCTGTATGATAGGTTCTGATAATTTGGGTGTAACACATCACCCATCATCAGAGAGGAAAGAGTAACGAGTGTGTGTGGATATGGTAAAAATAAAAAGATGTAAATTCTTAGAGAAATTAAATGTTATGTTGGCTTAGAATTAGATTAAAAGGTTTATTGGTTTAAGCAATAAGGTCTAGGGTGATAAAAAGGTCAAGTGGTTATAGGTTCAAAAGAAACACACATCTTGGAAAAGAAATATTAAATTAGATCAGGATATGTTGGCACCCTAAGATTTTTCAAAGACTGCTCACGTGCCATAAGTCAGCACTACGCAAGCGCCCAAGAGTTTCAAGTTTCAACCATGCGACGCCAAGATGTAACGCCTGTTGACGTTTGTAGCATCGGATAGGTACATCCACATTGGTTTTGTGTCTAAAATGTGGAAGTTGTCATTAATACCGCTCAAGACTTTGGAAATTCACTTTAATAAAGTAATTATTAAAGTGAATGCCTTTTTATAATTAATATGAGTTTAATTTAATTAAATGCCTAAGCTTTTGGCATTAGTGAATTAAATTAAATCCTAGCCATTGATCTAAAGTGTTGGTGAGATATAATCTCAGCCATTGATCTCTTTGGAGATCTAGGGTTGTGGATTTAGGGTAAACTCAACATTATAAAAGGCAGCTAAGGTGAGAGGAGGAGACGCACAAAGCGAGATAGTGAGATCTCGTTGTATTGAGTGGAGGACTTTCATCCAAGTGTGAGTGAGCAGGGTCTAAGCAAGGGACAGCAAAGGAGTAGTGGCCAGCAAGATTGAAGGACAGATCTTGAGGTGTGACAGGCTAGTCTTGTTGTTTTGTATTTTTCCTCGGGTGGGCCATTATCCCAAGATGAGAGCTCGGATTTTATAATAATAAAATCATCACAATACCGATTTTCCCTTAGGGGTTTTTCCAGTGGTATTTACCCATAAATTACGTGTGCAAATGTGTTTGGTTTCCTGTTTTGCTTCTATTGATTTATTTACATAAATCGTTAAAACTCAACCATGTTTTTTATTCAGTAAATCTACTTAATAAGTTTATTAAAGAAAGGCATTTGCTAGGAAATAAATTGTTGGGTGCTTGGTTGATGAAAATTTAACATGGTATCAAAGCCGAGACTCTGAAAAGGAAGCCAAGTTGCACAGATCGTAATTTTGCAGTAGTGGAAATTTTTATTTTTTGGAGGTTGCAAGAAAAGAAAATATAAAAATTAAAAAAGGGAACCTTGCAGCAATCATACAGTCGTACGGACCGCAGAGCAATCGTACGGCCATGCGGAGCAGCAGGCAGGGAGCAATGGGCAGGAGATGCAAAGGAGCATCAGCGTGTTGGATCGGGCCGCAGGTGCTAAAGATGGGGGAGCAGGTGTTGCAGAAGGTCGTAGGCTAAGAGATCGTCGACAATGGTGGAGGTACGGGCTGCAGAAAAAAAGGGGGGTAGGCCACAACCGCAAAGCAACCGTAGGTGGAGAGGAGGAGCAACGAATTGTCGCAGCAACCGCCTCAACAGCCGTCGCAGTGCAGGGCAGCAGCAGGTGGAGAGGAGTTGCGGACGACCGCAGCAACCACCTCAGGAAGCAGTCGTCAAGGTAGAGGGAAACCGCCAAGCAGTCGCAGGATACTCGGGTAGAACGTAGAGGGCATGGGTAGTAGGTCCAGGAAACAGAGTTCCGAGCAAGGATCCGGGTAACCAGAGGAGATCATATCAGTTTGGTGCTTGAAGGACTAAGCAAAGAACTCTTTAGTTTACCGTTCCTGAAGGACAAGGCACATTTTTCAGCAGTTTGTATTTCCCATTAAAACTTTTGATTTAGAGATGGTCGCAACCGGTTTGACGACAGGTTGGAGGGTGCATCGTACTTCGTACCTTCGAAGGCGAGGGTCATATTGGGTGTCATGGAGAATGGGTTGTGGGATTTTGCTAACACAATAGTGACCACACCGACTGATCCAAAGGACTTGGTCGCCCATGAGTTGAAAGACGTGAAATCTAGGAGGATCATCTTAGATGCAGTGAAGGATCATTTGATTCCTCACCTATCTGAGAAGAAGTCAGCCAGGGAGATGTTTGTAGCTCTGACGAATCTTTTCCAAAGGAGTAATGCAAACAAGAATTTGGTATTGAGGGAAAGGCTAAACGACACCAAGATGACCAGATAAGATACAATGACCAGTTATCTCACCAAGATCACTCAAGTACGTGATCAGTTAGCAGTTGTTGGGGAAGTTGTGACAGATGCATAGTTGGTGAGGACAGCCCTGAATTGTTTCTCTAAGCCATGGGCCCATTCATCAAAGGCATGATGGCACAGGAGATACTTCCCAAGTTTGACAAGCTATGGGATGGTTTCATCCAGGAGGAGATTCGGGAGGAATCTCTAGCAAGCCAATAGGTTAGTGATGATGAGCATCTGGCTCTTGCAAGTTAGGCAAGGAAGAGAAAGGGGAATACAAGTGGAGAGTCAAATCCACAGGCTGGAAAGAAGAAGGATCTAGGCAAAGTGAAATGCTTTACGTGCCACAAGAGTGGTCATTATGCTTCACAGTGTCATGAACAAAAGAAAGGGAAGAGTAAGTCTCAACAGGTAGCAGCATCTACAGAAACTCAAGTCAAGGAATTTGTTGATAAGTTCGAGACGGATTTCTTGTTAGTCTCTTATCTTTCTGGCACAGTTTCCAGTAGTGTCTGGTTCGTGGATAGTGGGGCATCTTGTCACACGACAGGTACACATGAGTTGTTCACCAGTTGATCAGAGACGGACTTGGATCTGCATGTGGAGCTTGGCATCAATGCCAAGTGTGGTGTAGAGGGAGTTGGGACAGTTAGGTTCCAGCTGGAGTCAGGAGGTTCTTTGGAGGTGGAAAATGTGTTGTATGTCTCAAAGCTGAAGATGAATTTTCTCTCAGTCTCAGCTATGGAGGACAAGGGGTTTGCATTCTTGTTCTAGAACGTACAAGTAATCATACATTTAGAGGGAGTTAGCCTTGACACAATAGAGAGCATTGGTCTCAGAGAGGGCAAGGTATAAAGGTTGCAAGGCAAGCCTGTAGGTGGATCCAAGGGGATCTTGGATCATGGATCGATGTCAGTTACAAAGGACGAGGAGCAAGAGGCTCTGAAGGGTGAGTAGAGTTCACAGACTTCCAGTGTGGGGAGGCAACCTTCAAATGGGAAGAGGGAGTTAGCCCCTTCCAATTCTGTCAGGAAACCTAGTTGGTATGAGATGACACTGATGGATGCTCGGGAGCAAGTTAAGGCTCCTAGGAGCACATTAAGGGAAATCGGGCCTTCGAGGAAGTTTCCAAACTTCAAGGCACTGATATGTTACGTCATTGAGGAGGCGGCAATTCAGCAAGAGCAACATGATGCCTTAGTATAGGATGATGTGTGTGACAATGCATCAGGGTTAGAGGGGGAGCCAATTCCACGTGGCTCTTCGAGAAGTACCTTCCTCGCTAAGAGGGAGTGTTGATATTTGTACAATCGGACAGGTACTTCCACATTAGTTTTGTGTCTAACATGTGGAATTCATCATTAATACCTCTCAAGACTTACAAAATTTACTTTAATAAAGTAATTATTAAAGTGAATTCCTTTTTATAATTAATGTGAGTTTAATTTTAATTAAATGCCTAAGTTTTTGGCATTAGTGAATTAAATTAAATCTGAGCCACTGATATAAAGTGTTGGTGAGATATAATCTGAGCCATTGATCACTTTGGAGATCTAGGATTTTGGATTTAGGGTAAACTCAACATTATAAAAGGCAGCTAAGGTGAGAGGAGGAGACATACATCGAGTGAGATAGTGAGATCTCATTGTATTGGGTGGAGACGGACTTTCATCCAAGTGTGAGTGGGCAGGGTCCGAGGAAGGGAGCAAAGGGAAGCAAAGGAGTAGTGGCCAACAAGATCAAAGGAAAAATCTTGAGGTGTGATAGGTTAGTCTTGTTGTTTTGTATTTTTCCTCGGGTAGGCCATTATCTTAGGAGGGCAGCCCAAATTTTATAATAATAAAATCATTACAGTACTGGTTTTCCCTTGGGGGGTTTTCTAGGGGTATTTACCCAAAAATTATGTGTGCAAATGTGTTTGGTTTCCTATTTTGCTTCCACTGATTTATTTCTATAAATCGTTAAAACTTAATCGTGTTTTTTATTCAGTAAATCTGCTTAATAAGTTTAATAAAGCAAGGCATTTGCTAGGAAATAAATTGTTGAGTGTTAGGTTGATGAAAATTTAATAGCGCCTGCACCAACCAGGGATCTACTACGCATGCCAACATGTTATGTACTGCGCAAAGACTTGAAAAGATCACATGCGTGTTGAATCCTCGAAGATCTTCAATGATTGTAACCATTTTTTAAACAACCCAACTTGTCGTGGTCGAGGTTGTGGGTGAGTTGGCAAGGTTGTTATGATTGCCACGCTCTGTGGGAGATAGGGGGGATGCATGCGGATATGTAAGGGTTGGGTTTTTGTTCATTGAGAGTTGATTATTGTTAAGCTAGTTGTAGATGAGATAGAGCTCCAAATATGAATTGTATCAGTTCTTGTTATGTTCAGAGATATTATTGGAATATGAGAGAGAAAGTGGATCGATATCTAAGCACTTTGTTGTTCTTTGGTTTTATTTTGAATGCGCTCTACACAGGCTTCGACCTCTGTAGTAATTGTATCTAAATGATGTTAAGAGTAATAAAGAAAGCCTAAAGCACATTTGGTCTCTATATCGTGTATATTCTAGTTTGAATGTATGTCTATTACTTAGTATTTTGCACAACACTTATATGAATGTTATGAATGAATGTGAAGTGAATGCATGGACCTAAATGAGATGTTTCATGTCTATAATGTTCCTTTATGAGTTGCACGAAACCTATGGTCTCTGTAATTATCATGGCGTCTCAAGTGAGACTTTCTTCAGTGCTTGAAGATTGAATGTGATGGCGCCTGTAATGATCCCAAGCCATTATGCAAGGATCATCACTGTTTTGGTGTCTTTTAAAACTTTTTCTGAGTGAGGTATTTCGTCAAACACTTTGTTGATCTACCTTTTAGATTTGTTTATATGTGTGTATGCAGCAAATAACAAAAAGAGATAACCATGGAACATACCTCAACCATATGCAATAAGATAGACAAGCCAAAACATCTCAATTCTTCTTTATTCAT
>SNQJ01S0231823.1:0-14207 GCA_010110895.2 Picea sitchensis
TGTTACACCCCATTTTTAATCCCCTGATTAATTGTAGTAAATCATGATTAATGGTTATTGTATCTCAACATGGAAATATTATTACCATGCCATGAGCATTGTAAATGTGTTATTGTTTAATTAAAGAAAGTAAACCACTGACTGATGGGTGGAGCACTAGTACTGGCCATGATACCACAAGAGGGAATAATGAGGGGGCATAGAGGGGGTTCATCATGCTAAGGGATCCCAAGCCACCTTGTTGAATTATTTTGGGAATAATCAGTTTATTCCTTTTTTCTTAATTTCAAAGGAAATCGGTTAATGAGAGGGGGTTGGTAGTTGAACAACCAAACACCCACAATGAATGTAAATATGGAGGAATTTCTAGGAAAGCTAAGCAATGTCATGCAGGGTATAGAAAGTATCCATCTCAATTACCAAGGTTGACCCATGAGTTTCTTCTGACATAAGAAAAGGGGAGTAGATGAAGAACCTTCTCGGGGGGAAAAAGAATATACGCACGGGTGTGTGCTGAAGAAGGCATAGTCTGGGAGAATGGATGTAAGAAGTATAGATGAGTAAGGGAGAATGTTGGAAGTGATGAGAATCGTGGGATATCCCACAAGTAGAGAAGATAGAGAGCAGAGTAAGAGAGCTCGTGAGATTGGACAAAGAACCATGAACCCAACTTGAATTGAGAGGGACGTGAGCTTGATGCATGCAAAGTGATGTAAAATACTACCTTGTGTTGAGAGAATCCAGTTGGAATAAAATATGAGAAACCTCATGGAGGCCCTTGTCATAATGGGTATAGATGGATTATGTCAGTGGTTTCGATGAAGGAGAGTGGCCTTCACATTGTGAATTATTGCTCTAAGAGATTGAATGTCCCCTTGTGGTATCATGGCTTGGCATGGGGGTGGCCTCTTGTCAAAAGTGGTTGTGCAGCAAATCCTATGGTTGGGTGCGCTCACCCTTAGTTAGTTGGTTGGTTTATAGCCCATAAAAGATATTTTTCCCCTTGTATTTTCTTATGTATTTTATAAGATGTCAAAATGTGCAGGCTTGGGCACCTGAAAGTAATGTGTGGGTTTATGAGCCTGATAAATGAATGCATGAGTTTGTAATTTTCTTGATTCAATTAGATTATTCCCACACTAGTTATTTTGTTATCGGATGCATGCATAAGTAACTTGTGGCTTATGGTTAGTAACTCAATGAATTGACATGAGTTGTTTGTATGCAGGGAGTAAGTTGCAAAGATATCCAAGAATATTTCAGAATTGGTGGTGATAGGCAGAGTCTTGTATAGACTTTCTCGGGAGAGTCGAATCCGAATACAAAAATCCCAACCCAATGGAACTATGAAGTCAGTGACATCATGATGATGTGGAGCCATGTGTCGGTGACGTGGTAGTAACAACATGTACTGCCACAGTGGTAGTTTAACCCAGGGAAAAACCACGGTGGTAGACCGCAATGGTGGACTTTATAAGTCCAAGCACCAAGTTTAAATATGGGTCATGCATCAGGCAATAATATTTGATCTCTCCCATCCATCGAAGATTTGTGGTTAGGAAAATCCTTTCGGAAAGGCTTTTTCTGAGTACTTGCAATAATATTTCATTCTGAAGAGGGGAAATCCCGATGGCACAAGCTTGAGAGGACGAGTATCGTCCATCGTGTTGAGAGTAAATCTTGGTCGTCTATCGGACTTCGAGTTTCGAAAGGAATCATGAACACGCTAAATTGTCATCCAAATGGAAGAGATTGATAATGAAAGTTTGACAGTATTGCGGATGACACATTCTGGAAGTTCGACCATGGTAATTTACTCTCAAATTAAAGCCCAAAATAATTATGGGTCGTTAGATTGGCCATATCTTAATTGTTGGATCTGGTGGAGCACTAGAGACCTTACCAAAGATTGTGTAGTTTGGGAGCCTGCATTGATCGGGGCCATTGATCTGGGTATTCACCCATCGTCCGATCTATTAGATGAGCATGTTATCCTGGGAGGTCCAGGTGTGGAAGAGATTGCCTCGTCAGCATGATGAGTCAAACACCACATCAAATGACACGTCAACAAATGGTGTCATAAGTACCTCGTCAACTGAGTGACAGGTGGAGGACCGTCATTGGGTACACATCGGTAAGGATAGATGAATTTGTGAATGCCATATGGAAGTAGGGTATAGGTGGGACCCACAATGGTCATTGGTAAGCGTCGAAAGGAATATATAAAGAATCAAGGGTTGATATCGAACGTTCATCAACATAATCGATGAACATGGACCGTTCATTCTATCGAGAGTCAGGTTTTGGGAAGATCATGTAGCGATGTAAGGCTAGGAGCCATAAGGAATGAATTTGATAACCTTGCAGGCTTTGGACCGCAGAAGAAATCGAGTGCATTCTAAGTCGACAACCCGATGGAGAAGAGCTCGATAGGCTTTCGGGATTTGGGATTTCAGAAAGGTTTGAAAATGTGTTTGAATTGCCTCCTCGACAGAAAAGTCCGATAAGGAATGTTTGAGAATGTATCAGATATCGAACTTCAGAAAGAACCGTGTGAGTGGCGAGTGATCCATCTCGACATGGAATTCTTTAACACACAATTCTGGTAGTGTTGTGGACATTATGTTTAGGGGAAGGTGGAGCATAGTGAACAAGCAGATTTGATAGTCTTCAGACTACAGAATTTAGG
Organism: Picea sitchensis; assembly: GCA_010110895.2. NCBI lineage: Eukaryota > Viridiplantae > Streptophyta > Pinopsida > Pinales > Pinaceae > Picea > Picea sitchensis. Next base: position 2,690 of record SNQJ01S0231823.1, read on the forward strand.
GAAAACCCTAGGGTGTGGTAGAAGTGACACTTTGATGTAGATTTGTCCGATGAAGAACGTCCAACATTATTTTAGGCTTCAGAATTCAAACAAACTCGTGAAGACTTGCAACCAGAGTTTTTGATGGAGATTCTTTGATGAAAATGTTTTGATAGCAATGTGGGCTTCAAAAATCCCAATAGCATGTATGTGATGGGCTAGCATCAGGTCCACGCCAGCTAGTGGATACATGATGAGTCTATGTAAATGTCAGTGGATTAATGACATAGTAAAACATATGAAGTGGATCCACATGGAGGCCATATAATCATGATGATGTCATCATAAAAAGAATGCCCAAAAAATACTTTAAAAAAACATAACTTCTTTCCTAAAAAAAATTATAGGGTCAATCACTAAATAATACACTAACCATAATTGGTAATGACACTACCCATGATTGGTAATGAGTAGTGTAATATTAATAGTCATCATTAAATAATACACTATCCATAATTGGTAATAAGTAGTTTAATGTTAATAGTCACTAGACAATACACTACTACTAATAATTGGTATGAAGTGGATTTAGGTGGAGGCCATGTGATCATGATGATGTGATGTCATCAAAAAGAGAATGCCCAAAAAAATAGTGGATTTAGGTGGAGGCCATGTGGTCATGATGATGTGATGTCATCAAAAAGAGAAAGCCCAAAAAAGTACTTTAAAAAGACATAACTTCTTTTCTAAAAGAATTTATATGATCAATCGCTAAATAATACATTAACCATAATTGATAATGACACTACCCATAATTGGTAATGAGTAGTGTAATATTAATAGTCATCATTAAATAATACATTATTCATATTTGGTAATGAGTAGTTTAATATTAATAATCACTAGACAATACACTAAATTATTAATATGAAGTGGATCCACGTGGAGGCCATGTGGTCATGATGATATCATCGTAAGAAGAATGCCCAAAAAATACTTTAAAAAGACATAACTTCTTTCTTAGAAGAATTTATATGATCAATCACTAAATAATAAATAATACATTCACCATGAGGAGTGTAATATCATAAATAATACATTAACCATGAGTAGTGTAATATCATACACTAAATAATAAATAATACATTCACCATGAGGAGTGTAATATCATAAATAATACATTAACCATGAGTAGTGTAATATCATAATTGGTAATGAGTAGTGTAACATCACTAAATAATACATTAACCATAATTGGTAATGAGTAGTGTAATATTAATATTCATTAATAAATAATACACTATCCATAATTGGCAATGAGTAGTTTAATATTAATATTCACTAGACAATACACTCCCAATAATAATGGGTAGTGTAATATTAATAGTCACGACTCACGACTGGGACAAAACTATCGCTGTGCATCGTACCTACCCTAAGCAGTGTTTGCAAATATTTATATAATCGTATCTCCGAGATTTTGGATCAAGTCCAATTCCACCGCCTGCTAGGAATATGGATTCTTCATCAGCTGCCATGGACGCTCTTCTCAAGCAATTTGAAAGACTTCAGAGACCAATTGATCTCGTGCAGACACTACATGAAAGCCAAGTGAAGGAAGTCCCTGCACGGTACATCCTTCCTTCCGATCAGCGGCCATCTCGTCCTCTTCAAGTCCATCAGTCTCTTCCTGTCATCGATCTAGCAGGCCTGGAAGACATCGATCAACGCTCCAAGACTGTCAGACTATTAGCCCAAGCATCCCAGGAATGGGGTTTCTTTCAGGTTTGATTGCGATCCCAGTTTTTGCTTTCTTTCTCATTTCTTTGTTTGTTGATTATCCAACCAACTTCGTGACCGTTTGACCTTCTGATTTCATGGGTTTTCAATTGTTTTGAAGATAACAAATCATGGCATACCTTTGTCATTGTTAGAGAGTGTGAAACGGGTTTCACAAGAGTTCTTTGAACTTTCTCTTGAAGAGAAACGGAAACAGTGCCCTGTGAGACCTGGTATTCACATGCTTGAAGGCTATGGCTGGTTCTTTGACATCTCTGATGATACGGTCCTGGATTGGGTTGATGCTCTTGTTCATTATATTTCTCCACAGTGGGCCAAAGCTGTTGAGCACTGGCCCAAAATGCCCTCCACATACAGGTACACACATACATGCTCTGTGTGAGATATCTGAAACTTTGATAATGAGCTTGCATCCATTCTGATACATTACTGTTACTGTATGCACTATGAAGGGAAACATATGAAAAATTCGGTGAAGAGGTAATGGGGCTTATAGAGAAGCTGCTGGGTCTTCTTTCCGAGGGTTTGGGGCTGGACCCAAATTATATCCAAATCCTCAACAAGGAACCCCTGCTCCAAGTCAGAATTAATTATTACCCTCCTTGCCCTCAGCCAGATCTGGTGAATGGGCTTAGACCCCATTCAGATGGAAGTATGCTGACTGTTCTGCGGGGTGGACGGTCTCCAGGTTCGGAAAAATGAGGATTGGTTCACTGTGACCTCTGTTCCTGGAGCTCTTATTATCAACATCGGGGATTTGTTACAGGCAAGTGAAATTCTTTGAGCTAATTTTGGCATTTCAATTGTTTGTCTGATTTGGAGTAGGTAATTGGGTTTTGGCATTTCAATTGTTTGTGTGATTTGGATTGGGTAATTGGGTTTCTGTGAAATGATACGGAGATTCTGTAATGGCAGATAGTAAGCAATGGGAAATACAAGAGTGCCGAGCACCGGTCAGTAGCGAATACAAATCAGAATCGCATGTCGATCGTCATGTTTTTGAATCCACAGGATGATTTGTTGATTGGTGCTGCTCCCGAACTGATCGATGAAGGTCATCCCAGACTGTACAAAGACATTAAAGCTGGAGTGTATGGAACTGTGTATATGAGCCAGCATAATCGAGGAAAAGACCCTCTAGATGCTTTACTTCTGGAACAGACAAAGCAAGTCAATGTCTAGTCCTTCAATTACATTTCTATAAGATATCTATAAAGAGAACAATTCTAGGTTTTGTCAGGTTTTGTGCTGCTAGTGACTAAACATATTTGTGCTGGACAGTCAGGTTTAACTCCATTGCATGTGTTTAGTTTTTTGTATTAGCAATCTCTTTTATGGCTCCTATATTTTTGTTATAAGCTTCCTCAATTTAAAAATAAATAAATAATTTTTTTAAAGTAATAGAATGATGCTTTTTAACAAATATTTTTTTGCAAGAGAAATAATAGAACAATGTTTTTTCAAATTCAATATTTGTAAGATAAAATCAAATTTTATGGTTTTATGAGATATAATTCTTAACTCTTTGTACATTTAAGGAACTCTTAATAAACATTTTAAATACACTTTAGATCAAAGCACCAATAACGATCACATGACATAAAGGTATTAACCACCATAGATCCCATGTATAAGTAAGGAGTGAGAAAAAACTAGGTGCAAATTTCTTGGTGTTTAAAGATCTTGGATTCAAAAATGGATTTTTTTTTCTCTTTTGATATTAGAATCAAAAGTGATTTTTTTTCAATCATATTTCATCAGTGTTACCAACTTATGACTTATGTATGTATATGCCTCAACAAACACCTCTCCCATTGTGAGTTGTGTCTCTAAAAGGCACCATTAATAAAAGAGAAAATATAGTAAAATTACAAATGTGGGATGTCGTGTTCCTATGGATGTTAATTTGTTCTGCAAAAGATTAAATGACTACATAACTTTATTAGCTATTATAAACAAAATGCATACTATTTTACAATACTCATTAATCTAAGATAAGTTCCATAATAGAATTTAGTCATTTTGTATTGGGCTTGTTCTACTTGTTGCTTTTTATTAAGATTAACATCAAGGAAAGTTTGGCTAAATATTACAGATTTTAAAATTTGTCTTAAAGTACTTTCAAGAAATTTAGGTAGCCTTAGTATTTTCTAAACTTCTCTTCAACATGTAACCCACCTTTTATGAGCCATATCCAACAATTGGTTGTGACATTTCATCTTCTCTTGTGTCTCTTCAATTATCAAATGATTTGTCTCCCCTTTTGGTAATTGACAATGTTTTCCGAGTCGACATGTGTCATCAAATATCACATAGACACCCCCTCCTCATTGATACCAGCCTAAATAACACAATATTGTTGACAAGGCTCCATACTAATCCTTCAATCCATGTTGTTTATCTAAATCTCGATCATAGTCATCAACATATCCACAATAGTGGACCCTAGTTTAGTCAATACACTAGTGGACTTCATCTTTGATCTTCTTTTAGTTGGCTATTCTCTATCAATCAATGGACTTGGTTCAATCAACTTCCTTAGTGGATCCCACCTCTAGTTTCTCTAGTCTTCTTCTAGTCGATCCAATGTAAGATTAGCTACCCTAATGGGGCAGGTAGCCTACAACATTTGCAAATTTAGGTTTATATACATAATGTTTTTGCCTCCCAAATGACTTCCTCTTTCGATAAACCCCACCATCTATTTTTGTACTTTGTGATTTACCTTTGGCAAATATTCTTCACATATACCTCAAGGATCCCATCTAGTTCATGTTGATATTATGGTAGCTATGGGAGGTATTAACCTCCATGTGTAACCTTTGACTAGAATAGAATACTCATGAAGCAAGAGAAACCCTAAACATATGTGTAAAAACCCTAGAAGACAAGTCGGCTTAGTAGAATAAATAATATTGAAGTATTACCCTCCAAAAGAGAAGTCGGCCTAGACATGTGATAGGCTCTTGAGCTCATTTGGTACACTCACGTCAGTCACTCTCTCAAGTATAGCGCAATTCTGGAGCTGTAGCTACAAGAATGGAAGGATCATCTTTTGGGGTGATTCTTGGTTTCTCTCTCTAGCGCAATCTAGCCTAAGATATGTGTCCTACCTTATAGTATATCTTGGTGGTATTCTTGGTGACATTCTTCGTGGTAGCCTAAAAAGTGCAACTGAAACTGTTGTTGTTGAGTATTGTTCTTGTTTCGTGGTTATGGAGACTTTCTCTCTTGTGCGCTACTCTTTGAAGAGGTGCGCTCTCATTGTCTTGTGTTGTTGTTGTAGTTGGATGGTGTTTTTTAGTTCCATCTCGTGCTACTGTTGCAGTGAGGGTTTATCTGTTGATTCTAGTATGGCTTTCCAAAATATCTAGTAAAGGTTAAGGTGCTCGGGGGTGGCTGCATGCCTATGGGTGGGTGACAATAGTGATATTGTCTATGGTAAAAGAAGCACATCGAATATTTTAATAGGTTATGGGCCCACACTACCTTCATAATAGTGTAACCACTGGAAGGTAGATCTAGAGTTCCTTTTCAGGCTTGTTGTAGCACCATTTGCAGCTGCAACTAGGGTTTCAGATTTTGCAACTGCAACAAATCCTAACCTAAATTCTTGGGCACTTTAAATGAAACGCTTGGCATAATTTTTGGGTATTCTAGTGTGCCCTAGCCTAGCGCACCCTCTAGTTCCCTCAACCAGCAAAAACGACAAGTTTGAATTCTTGGTCAAAGTCAAAGTAAAAATTTGACTGGTCAAAGTCAAAGTAAAAAGTTGACTGGTCAAAAGTCAAAGGTTGACTTTTGGTCAATATTGACTTTGTGGTCAAAGATGAAATTTCATGGTTTCTAGCTTGTTTTAATAATTGAACCTTTTTTATTCAGTTTCTAACCTCTTCTTGTCAAGATGGTGTCTAGTTTCATATTAGAAGACAAGTTGAACAATGCTACAAATTTCAAAGGTATGCACTTGTATATGCCTTTCAAGTTATATCATCCAACAAAGCATGAGTGTGTTTGTAGGGGATGTACAAGAGACCTTGTCCAAGAAGTGATCTTGGATTCATTACATTCAAAGGAACAAGCACACCCTTCCTAACAGTTTAGGCTCCAGGTTCCAGGCTTGATTGATCAAATTGTTAAGTTTCAATTTGCACATATCAAGTTTGATAGTTGCTACAATGCAAGTAAACACCATAGTTATGACAAAAATATTTGAAAAGTTATATTATTGCTAGGTATACTTGGTTGTATGTAAGTACTATTCATATAGATTCTTATTGCACTTGTTTGCAAAATGAACTCACATCTCCTTTAGGATTTATTTCTTGTTTTGCTCCCGGGAAAGTCACCTTGGTAATTCTATGATGACTACCATCCTTGTTACCATAGATATGTTCTTATGAAAATGCTATTCGAAATACTTTTTCTCTTGTTTTTCTTGTTCGGGGTAGGTCATAAGCAATAGCTTTGAAAAGGAGCTATAGTGATATTTGCAAACATGGAGCAGATGACTCCATCAAGCGGTGAGGCAGGTGATCTCACCAAGTACCAATTCTAAAGGAAGCATGTAAAGAAAAATAATTTTTGGACATCGTTCACTAAGATGTGTCTGGACCAATGTCAACCCCTTCACTAAGCGGGAGAGCACACCTCAGATGATTTCAAGACATTCTACAGAGAGGCCAGGATTAGGAGGGAGATCACTACTCCCTACAATCCTCGACTCTAATGGTGTAGAAGAAAGAAAGAACCGATCCATTGAAGAATTTGTTAAGGAAATGATGAATGACCATAATATATCAATGTTTCTATAGGGAGAAGCATTTATGATAGTCGTATATGTTAAGAATAGAAGTCCTCATCGTATATTGAAGAACATGACTCTAGAAGAAGATTTCTCCGGAAAGAATCCAAGTGTTGAACACTTGAGAATCTTTGGTTGTCTTGTCTATATTCATGTTCCCAAGTACAAAAGAAATAAGTTGGAACCTTCAGGAAAGAAGGGCATATTCGTTGGATATAGTGAGTCATCAAAATATTACATAATCTATGCTCTAGGTCAACAGAAGGTTGAAATTAGCAGAGATGTGACTTTTGATGAAAATATTGGCTTTAGGAAATCCATAGAAGATTTCATGGATCCCAACAATGAAGAAGAACATGAAGGTCCCAAGGAAGAAACTACAAGTTCTCCAAAACATCTCAATGCAAAACCTTCCACCTTTCAAGAAGCAGTCAAGAAAAATAATGGAAGGAAGCTATGATGGAAGAATATCAATCCATCATGAAAAATGATGTATGGGAAATTGTGCCTAGACCTAAAGGAAATTCTGTAGTCACTTCAAAATGGGTTTACAAGATAAAACATGTAGTAGATGGGAGTATCAATAAATACAAGGAAATATTTGTGGCTAGAGGATTCTCCCAGCAGGAGGGAGAAGACTATGATGAGATGTTTGCTCCATTTTCCAGATACACCTCTATTAAAGCGATCATATCTATTGCAACATCCATGGGTTGGAGTTTACATCAGATGACATGAAATGACCAGGATAGGAAGAATGGTCCCTATATCACTCTGTTGAGTGAGTGACTTATGCGAGACACTCTATCGAGTGCGCTAAGTTCAAGCACATGAATTATTCAACATCATTCCCAATTTCTCAGATGGAGTATGGCCTCCAGAGATGATGTATGCGATGATATGATTTGATGTCAAGAGACTATTGTACTACATGGTGATAGCTTGTGTAGCTATTAGTTGATTGCAGTGGCTATTGTGGGTCTCTGGACAGTAGCTATGTGGTATTGTGGTGGATGTGTTCCACTGGTAGTGATTGTGTGTCACTAGATAGTAGTTGTGCGCTACTAGGAGTGGTTGTGTACCACTAGATAACAGTTGTGTACTACTATGGATCGACATCATTGTGATGTATTAGATGGCATTGCAGTAACTAAGTGCTACTACCTGATTGCCATGGAGACTACCAGTAGTGTTGAAGGTGTTTCCTAGGTTGGTGTGCTAACTAGTAGTGTTGGAGGTGATTTCCAACTAGATGGATAGTGATGATGATGCTCGTGACTTGATCTGCGTGATCATAAAATAACCTATGTGGCTATAATGATGCTACATGTAGAATGGTTTGCAAGACTATGTGAGCCTTTTCCATACCATGTGAAATGGATGGATGTGTTTGATACCATTACAGTTAATACCTCCCTAGCTAGAAGGGAGAGTTGATATTATGGTAGTTGCGGGAGGTATTAACCTCCATGTGTAACCTTTGGCTAGAATAGAATATTTCATAAGAAAGAGAAACCCCGAACATATGTGTAAAAACCCTAGAAGACAAGTAGACTTAGTAGAATAAATAATATTGAAGTATTACCCTCTAGAAAGAGAATTTAGCCTAGACAGGTGTCAGAAGGACTATAAATAAGAGGCTCTTGATCGCATTTGGTACACTCATTTCACACACTCTCTCAAGAATAGCACAAGTCTGGAGCTGCAGCTATAAGAATGGAAGGAGCATCTTTTGGGGTGATTCTTGGTCTCTCTCTCTAGCACAATCTAGCCTAAGATATGCGCCTTACCTTCTAGTATCTCTTGGTGGTATTCTTCATGACATTCTTGGTGGTATTCTGATATTCTTGGTGGTATTATTGGTGGTAGCCTAAGAAGTGCAACTGCAACTGATTTTTTTGAGTATTGTTCTTGTTTTGTGGTTGTGGAGACTTTCTCTCTTGTGAGATACCCTTGGAGGAGGTGCACTCTCCTTGTCTTGTGTTGTTGCTACAGTTGGATGGTGTTTTCTGGTTCCATCTCGTGCTACTGCTGCAACTAGGGTTTATCTATTGGTTCTAGTATGGATTTCTAGAATCATTCTATCTAGTAAAGGTTAAGGTGCTCGGGGGTCGCTGCATGCCTATGATTGGGTGACAATAGTGATATTGTCTATGGTAAAATGAGCACGTTGAACGTTTTAAAAGTTTCAATATTGGCTTTCCCTCTTCATTTTTTTGAGGGATCTTTGTTTGAGTAAACCCCTTGTAACATCCCCACTATAATCGTCATTTTAATTAATGCACAATGCAAATATGAATGTGGCTATGGCTAAGTGATGTAATATGTGAATTGTATTTTCTGAAGTTTGATAAATAAAATGTGATTCCAACTATTGAGGGATACGAATAGAGATGGGGGATGAATTTTTCACAAGAGTAGGGAGTGTCTAAGAGGGGTCCAATAGGAAAATTATTTATGGGTATTAATCCAAACCCACATTCCTGAATTTTATTATCATTGTGTATAAAACCTTTTTTTTTTCCTTTGAGTGTTCCCAAAGATAATTATTGAATACATGTAAGAGAGTGGGTGTGAGAAGTCACATCCCATAGTTATTGTGAGGATGGGGTTGAATTAAAATCAACATTGGGGAGAGTGAGTCAAATTACTTGGGGAAAAGAGAGGAAATTCATATGGGGAGAACATGCAGTTTTAGACAGTGATGTTTTTGCATGGGTAGGGAGAGAACAAGGGAAAAGAGGAGTTATGGAGCTAGATAAACAATTGAGAGCGAATTATGGAGAATTTTTGGAGTTGAAGACTGAAGAAGCAAGTTTTCAGGTTTGTAGAAGAACCGGATTATCAGGCCTAAAGAGTGAACTCCTGTGAGAGCTGCACTGGAGCAACAAGCTTGTTGTTGTTGTTTTACTAGTAGTTTTTCTAGCAGTGAGTTCCCTTGAGTTCCTAGCAGTGATATTTCGGGTTACTTATGCTAGAGAGACCCTGATAAATGAATGGTACATCCAAAAGAATGAGAGGAGTGAAGGGGTACATCCTCTGGGTTGGGAAGGTCAAGAGGAAGAGAGCTGGTGGAAATCATGATAGTTGTAGGAGAATACCAGTGGGTTGTGGGATATATGAATTGTGAGTTGATTGTGAGAGACACCCTCATTTTTGGATTCCTAGCCCCATATTGTGGGTGTCTTTCTATTCAGAACTAGAACAACAAGTCTATGGCTGGGTGGAACGCCCGTCCCAAGTAGCTAGTTGCACAACTATTATGAAAATATAAGTGTTTATCTATGTTTTGTGTTATTTTATGAGTTAAATTGTTGTGTTTTAACTATGTGTAATTGAATGGTTTATATTTTGTTGTGTATGGGTTTAATTAGTTGCATTCATGTTTATTTCGGCATGTTGTAGCTGCATTTAAATTAATGGTAGTTGAATGGTTAAGTATGTGTGTATTCTTGTAGTTGGTAAGCTACACGATTAGTTAGAAGAAAACTTTGCATTTATGGGTATTTACACAAGTAATGGACCTAATCTAGGATGGGGGATGTTATAGATTGGTATCAGGGCCTTGCTTTACAACACTCAGGCTGTATGGGCTAGAGAAGTCATACAAAAGCATAGTTGCAGGTTGTTGACTGCAACCGGTTAACAAAATGCTGCCTCAATTTTTTGACCTAGTTTTGCAGAGTCAACCATTGAGGGTCATGGCATATTTGGGGTATAAAAACCCACAAATCTGGGAGAAATCAGAGGAAGAACCTCACTCAAGGTCATCAAATTCATCGCAAACAATTTTTCCTTTGTAAATTTGAAGAGAGTCGGAACCTTTCCCAATAGGAGCCGCGATGAGGTGTTCTAAGTCTTGGATATGCAATGTAAATTGGAGTGGAACCATCATTGAATAGGGACCATAAAAAAAAAACCATTTATATCTCTCATTCGTTGGATCCTGTGGGAAGTGTTTTCAAGAGTTTGGGAATTCTGGGGGTAACCTCATGTTTCAAAGGAGTCAACCCGATCGAGGTAACTAGTGGGCACCTTCGAGGCTGAAGTGGATCAGGATAGTTAGATATGAGAGATGTCAGTCATTAGATCCTTTAGGAAAGTGACTTTGGAAGTATCCATTCAGAAATCTGTCAGGCTGCTAAATTGAATCTTTGAATGTCCTGAAACACTAAATTGTCAAACCAGGGTTGGTAAACTTTGAGCTGATACACAGTATGTGCAGGTAAGCGTCTAGTCTCTATCTGAATGCTATCCTAAGAATAAAACACACACCTATTCTAAGAACTTGGATTTTAATAACTATCTTGAAACTGAGCATTTCCTATTTAAATAATCGACAAAAACAGTCTTGTGCTCAAATGCTGGTACTGCTATTCTTATTCCAAAATGTGGTTCCACAAGATTATTTTACCTCTATGTTCGATCATTTACCATCATCACTTACATTCCAGCCATGACACAAAGAGTATTTTCGAAGATGCATTCATTTTGAGCATCAAAAACAAATCTAATTCTGTCTACGGGAAACAGAGTACTATCGTATCTACTGGTACCAGGAGCTCCTTTTTTTCTAACTGTAATCTAACTATTCTAACCAGGCAAGGTAACTAATGTCTAACAAAACAAAATGCATGCTAATTCTGAGTTATGTTCGAATTGAAAATGAAAACCAAATAACCACATGCATATTCTAAACCCTACAGGCATCAGTTCTGCGTTTAACAATCAGCAACATCAAAGATAACAGTACGCTGGAATGATTCAAGTGAGGAATAAAGAAACACAATTTTGAAACATCCAAATCGATGTCACGCTATGAGCTGCATATATACCATTCAGATAAACAAATGCCAATATGCTAAAACAACTAGATCTATGAGCGTTAAGCTACCTCATATGCAAGTTCTAAAGCATTAAAATGAACTAAGTCTA
>SNQJ01S0231825.1:0-14168 GCA_010110895.2 Picea sitchensis
GGTCAAAATCTGCATGCAAGTCTTACCCTAGTTTGCTAGTTCGTAGGATATTTTTCCCAACAACAAACACCTTATATGTTGTACTTTTTTCAGTGAAATGGCCACCACATGGTCCATCGTGAAAACTTCATAGTATTTCAGGTACCTCATCCTCTCAGACACATCTACGAATAATCAAATCAAGACCTGTGCATAAAAGATCAAGACCAACCCAAGAGTAATTAGCACTCTGTGTAATAATTTTCCGCTTTTCATGAGGTGACAAATGAGATGGTAATTTCCTAGTAGCCAAATAGTTTTCCATATCCGCAAACCATGGGGTATTGATAGAAAGGGAAAGGAGATGTTCATCTGGGAAACTATCATCTACAGGGATGTCATCATCCTCATTCTTTATTCGAGAAAGAAATCCATATACTACATTATCCTTTCTAGGTCGATCAAGCACAGTAATATTAAATTCTTGCAATAACAAGAGCCACCTAGTCACTTGGCCATTAGTTATAGGTTTATTCATGAGAAATATAATGGTAGAATGGTCGGTGTGTACAAATACTTCATAACCTGTAATGTAATGACGAAATTTGTTAATAGCATGAACAAATACCAAGAATTCCTTTTCAGTGGCTGTGTAGTTCAACTCGACAGGGGACAAGTTATTTCTTATAAAATAAATGGCATAGGACTGTTGGTCCTCTTTTTTCCCTAATACCCCTCCAATTGCAGTGTTGGAGGCATCAGTGGATATATGAAATGGGAGACTCCAATTGGACCCTCTAAGAATTGGTACCACAAACAAATTGGCTTTCAGGGTTTCAAAGGCAGTTTGACAATGCTCAGTCCAAACAAAATTAACATCTTTTATAAATAATCCAAACATAGGTGCATCAATCTTTGTAAAATTTTCAATAAACCGTCGGTAATATCTAGCATGTCCAAGAAATATTCTCACCTCTTTCTAATTCTTGGGGGATGGAAGTCTAATAATGACCTCAATCTTTGCAGGATCAACTTTTATTCCTTCAGATGAAACATGATGTCCTAGAACCACTCCTTCAATTAACAACATTTTTCATTTTTCATGACTTAAAGATAGGTTCATTTCCTGGCATCTAATGAGGAATTTTTCTAAGTTGTCTAAGGCTTCCTGGTAAGTGTTTCCATAGACTGTGAAGTCATCCATGTAGATCTCCACACAATTATGAATAAGATCGGCAAATATCTCTAATACTGCTTGTTTAAATGTGGCAGGAGCATTACACAATCCAAATGGTAAGACCCTATAGGCATTGGTGCTCCAAGGACAGGTAAAGGTGTCTTGTCCTAGTCCTCGAGTGCTATAAGAATGTGGTTGTACCCATTGTACCCATCTAGAAAGGATAAATACTTCTTTTCAGACAAGGTATTTGTAACTTGGTCAATGAAAGGAAGAGGAAAGTAGTCTTTTAGAGTGGCCTTATTGAGTTCCCAGAAATCAACACAAATTCTCCATTTCCCGGTCACTTTCTTTGGAACCACTACAAGCAGAGATACCCACTTACTGTCAGAGATGGGATAGATAAATCTGACATTTAAAAACTTTTGGATTTTCTCCTTGACTATGTATTTGAGTGTTGGGTTCATCCTTCTCTGGGGTTTCCTAATAGGTGTTACTTCCCCCTGGGTGTATATATGATGGATGCATGTGTTAGGGTGTATACCCTTCATGTCAGTGTTTTCCTAGGCAAATGCTCTTGATTGTTCTTTAAGGATATCTACTAATTGTTTATGTTGGTCTGTATCTAGCCTGGAGTTTATATGTAAACATTTCCCTGTACTAATCTCATAGGGCATAGTATAAGACATGGCAGACTCATCGATTTAAAAAATAAAAGATGTCGAAGACAAAACGGATGGATCTAATTGTTCTTGAAATTCTTCCCCAAACATGTATGAAAATTGGGGAAAAGACTGTGGAAAATCCACACATGTAATAGCAGAAATGAATTGGTTTAGCACATTTTATGGTGTATGCTCATGAAGTGCCCTTGCATGGTCACTAGGCAATACAGTTTCTTCCCAGTCTTCGTTCTCGTACGGACATTCAAGCCACCATAGATTTTCCATAATAGGTTGAGCTGGAGGGTAAATGGTGAGCTTCTAGATAGAGAGACCATTTGAGATTGTCATTTCTTCTTCTCTACAACCAATAAATGCATTGGTTGTGGCTAGCCAAGGTCTTCCCAAAATAACGGGATGACCTCGGGCAATATCCTTTGAATGAATGACAATAAAATCTACTGGGTACTCCCATGAGGCTTGTTGAGTCTCCATTTTGACATAAGATAATACCCTATCTTACCCTCTATATAAGTCTTTTTGCCTTTGTTATAAACCTATACTAGACTATTCCCTCCCAAAACACATGCCTAATAGCTATGTCATGTCTACAAGAGGTAATTGGTGATTTAAAGCATGTTTGTTTAACTTTCTTAAATTAATTCGATTGAAAGTGTTTTATTTTGTATAGTTCTAATAATTTGATTTATGATCATTCTATCCAGCACTACCAGACACCATGTAACCTGGTACCCAAGACAGTTTTGATCCGGTACCGACTCCATTCTGGTACCAAGAAATGCGCTATTCCGGTACTCCTTGCTCTGTTCTATTCTGGTACCAGACTCGCAACTGTGTGCAATCCGGTACCAAAACCTCTGTTTTGAGATGTGCCATTTGGACCTGGATAATGGTGGAGATTTCGATAAGACAATTGGATAGAAGCACCCAAGTCAGTTCTCCAGTTGCAAGAGACTCTATCGCTCATGCACTTTGTGTCATGAGGATGGAGTCAACTCCTAAAAATTCGATGTAAATCTTAATTATGGAATTTCTCGAACTGTTTAATGTTTATCCATAAATTTTGGTAGTATCGACTTACCTTATATAAGGAATGTTGTGTAGAGAGGAATGTAAGAAATATATGATAAGAATCAGACAATACTTGTCGTCATGTATGAAGTAAAAGACTGTTGATCCAATTTACCAGTTGAATTAATACATAAGATCGTTTATGTCAATTCTTGGATAGGAGTGAAATTTTTAGTCTGTTAACTCCTTATGAGGTTCCTTGTTGGTTCGGAAAGGGCCCACCACCCCAACTAAGGTAAACCTCATTGTATACATTTTGTGTGTTTGTGTGGATAGTTTACAGCAGTGTGTGTGTGTGATTAGTCTTTATTTCATTCTCAAGATTGAGCATTGAGTTAATCATTTTGGATTGGTGTGTCTAAGCAAGTACTAGATTGAATATACATTTTATTATCCAATGTTGAAGGTAGCTATCTCATAATTTGAAGTGTGGGACTGATATTTTAAGTTTATGATTGTAGTATCGCAAGGGATCATGAGACTTTATCTTTCATCTTCATGTGTTGTAATAAAGTCTTTCAGTTATACTGAATTCCCCTTATGTTGGTTTGATTGAATTAAATGAAGTTGAAGTTGGTTTTTATTTCAAGAATGGTTGGAGTTGATTGTTTTAATTACTACATGAGACAAGCTTCTTAAAGTTCATCTTTTCAATACAAGTGCCTAAAATGAACAGACTTGTTTCTATGGTACAACATCTCTTTGATTGATTGTTTGTCTAAGTTTCAATATCAGTTTTCTCTTTTAGGTTCAGAGGATATTTTGAAGTATTTAGAGATCTTAGAAATGGAATTTTTATGTTATTAATTATTTCCTATATGAAACAGACTTAGATAGGTTACTTTTTCTCGGCACATATGGTGTAACGACTCTTTTGATTATGAATCCTAGATTGACATTTAAATGAGTGTGAGATATACAGTGAACATATTTACGCACCAACATTTTGGCATCGTTTCCAAGGAGTTGTAAACGGTAACAAGTAACATATTGTTTGGTTTGATGAAGTATTGGATTGGATTTGAGGATAATCTGAGGGCGGGGAGAAGATGGTAAGATGAAAGGTAAGAACCTGCGCATCCACTTTGGTGGGGTTGCTCCAAAGTCAGGTTGTCCTCCTGCCTCTAATTAGGAATATGCTTTTTCATTGATTTCATTTTTTTTATGAGTAGGTACAAGGATAATAAAGGCAGATTTATTACTCCTAAAATCTCAGAAAAACTAGAAAAAACAAACAACAAAGAAAACCTTCCCTTATACTAATTCATCGAAAAATCATGCAGGAAAAATTCTCAGAGGAGAGAGTTCAAAGGAAGCCATTGCAACAACAACAAAAGGCACTAGATCTGAAGCCATTGTTCAGATTAAAAACATAAGGTAGCAAGAAAAGGAGGCAGCACTGGCGACCCCATCCGGAAGAGAAATTGGAAAAGAAGAAGAGGTGATAATAGAAGAGGCTGCATCTACTGTTGGAAGACCACACAAAACCTTGGAACAACTAGAGATACCAGATAACCCAGTGGTGGAACCATCACTCAGTGGAGAAAATTCACCACCTCCCTACAAAGTGCTCAGAAACATGGCAGAAGAAGAGGGAAACACAACCAATGAAATAGAGACATTTGGATTCCCCATGTTGGATATGGATAAAGACATCGCTATGAAGAACATTCCATTATATTCACTTCCTCATTTCATAGGTATGTCAATAGAAAACCCTGACTCATTTTTATTTGAATTTGACATATTGTGTAGGAGCTATAACTACACATATAATGCTCAAAAATTGAAACTTTTCCTAGCCACACTAAAAGATTCGGCACTACGGTGGTTCATGAGCTTAGGGGAACACACAATTTTGTCTTGGGATAGTATGAAGGAGACCTTCCTCCAGAAATACCAGGATTATTGTAGACCTAGGGATGCTAGGAATGATATATTCAAAATGTAGCAATTAGAAGAAGAAAGGTTCTTATACAATTACCAAAAGACTAAGCATTTTTCCTTAGATATAGCTACAGTTAGGACTGTCTTTCTAAAGGGTGTGATGGACAATTGCATTGAAGTTCTAAACCTTATGAGTTTTAGGGACATATACCAAAAACCATTTGCAGACATAGTAGAGTATTGTAAAAGATACTCTCGCAGTCAAGCTAAAACAAGGAAAAGTATAAGGGACCCTACCAACAGAATTGCTAAACCCACATCCGGAGGTGTCACAAGGATTGAGCTAGGAAATCTATTGGAAAACTTTAAAACAGATATCCCACACACCATCAGTTCCCAACTAGATACCATGCAAACTAAAAGAAAACAAGAGGAAGAAAATGTCGTGTTAGCAATATTCTGTCATCAGTGTAGGAGGAAACACCCTGAAAAGGAATTCCCCCTCAATGTTATTGAACTCTATGGTATTTTCACAGAGGACCATCCTACTAATGAATGCCCTTCTCTTCTCTGATTATAGGCCATGTTTAAGGGAGTAGGAGAACTTGAGACATCTTACCCCCCTAAGAGACCATGGAGACAACAAAACCCCAGCATGTTTGCTGACCCAATTACACAATATCCCAACAACAATGGGTACCTCCCATGTCTTATCCTCAGTGGTCAACACAAACCCAACCTTGGTGATGCAGGAGCACCGCCAACAACAAGCAAGCGTGGGACAAACGCCAACGTATTTTGGCACATGATGAATTGTTTGAAATGTTTTGAAGTTTGATGCACCAAACTTAAATGTAATAGTTAATAAAGGGTGTACTTCTTGATTGTAAACAGAACTTGAGTGATCCACTCTCATCTGTAGTGGGTAGAGGCATTTATGTATAATTAATGTAAGTAGGTAGACTTAAATTTCTAGATTAGACAGTTTTAGGAGCCGAAGGGAAAACGGATAATAGACACCCTCATTGTATAGTTGTAACATTATTATGATTATGAGAAGAGAATAGAGCATAGGAGAGTAGAAGCAAAGAGCTGTGTAAAGTAAAAACCCATGTACATAAGTTCTGGATTAATACAAAGATCTTTAGTTCAGACTCATGGTGTTCAATTGCTTTCTGTGTTTGTACATGTTGATTGATATATTCTTGTTTACTCTCTGTTATGCATTTGCTTTCATGCGTGAATGTATGATTTCATATTTAATGTCTGAAATCTGAAGAGAGAGAGAGAGAGAGTAAGGAGTGAGTTTCAATTGTTTCTCTATCTGAGCAAGATTTTTCCTGCAAGGAGTGCATTGACGGGTTCAGATTTTCAATCTCTAAAAGATCAGGAGGGATAACATTGTTCTCATTCTCGCAGAAGTGCAAGTTGATTACAAGAGCCATGCAAAGTGTGCATAGGCCGAGTAGAGTCTCAGAGATCACAACCTGAGGGAGTTATTGAAGGACTATTTTTGCAAAGAGAGTGCGCAGAGTCGAAGAATTAAATACTTGGAGGTATTGAAGGGTTGCCACAAGGAGTGCGTGCAGGAGTCTTCTTGAAGACTTGAGTTGTGGACAAAACTTAGAAGGGATAGATTCTTCGACATTGTTGAAGAGAATCTCAAGAGGGATAGTTCCTTGAAGTGTTGAAAGAAAGCCCAACGACGTTGTTTTGCTAGTGGACAAGTTCAATGAAGGCGTACTTGTTCATTTCGCAGGAGTGGTTAAGGAGGAATTGGATGGTTGAAATTCTCCGTGGAGAATTCGTGAAGTTTCGAGGGTCGTCAGATCTTTCAGAGGAGCACGGAAGTTACGACAAGAATTCTTCAAGTGCAAGCTTGGGAGAAATCGGACCGTTGGATCACTCGCGTAATCTCATTTCGTGGATTCACGAGTTGAAGGGTCAAAACCCTTGCATCAAGATTCGCGAGGTGCAAAGTCCTAAAATAGCGAAAGAATCTGAGCCATCCAATTGGAAGAAGGAAATGTTTCATGAGATCCTCTCTATTGGGGATTCACACATCGGAGGTCAGAGAGAGAAGTCCTTATACTTCACGAGTGGTGAAGTCGCGAGGAGATCGGGACCATCCATCTGAGGAGGACAGGTGGCAAAGAACAAGGGATCTTGCAAACTCGGAGGTTTGCAAGGTGAGAGCCTAGGAGTTGTGTGCTCCAAGTCACAAGTGGTGAAATCACGAGGAGAAGGGAGAATCATTGGATTAGGAGCTTCATCGTCCATATCATGCATTTGGCGGTTGGGAGAACCTCTTCTCGACATCAGAAGTCACGAAGTGCCGAGAGCCAAGGTACGAGTGTTGACACATGGCTGAACCACAAGGTGGGTCCGTGTGGTTGATTGGTGGACATGTGTCACCTGGGAAAAGGAGTCAACACTCCGTTGACTTCTCATGTCTCAGGGATTCACGAAGTAAGGGAATGAGAGTTCAACCCTTCGACTTGCGAAGTCACGAGTAGGGAGAATGCGAGAGGGAAAGTAAATATCGCTCCTCGGGGGTTCGTGAAGGGACGATGCCAAGGTTGGACACTACAACTTGCGAAGTGGTGAGTTGCAAGAAGTGTGAGAGGAAGGTCAACCTTAGCTAACTTTCAAGTCTCAGAGGATCACACAAGGAAAGAACGAGAGTTCAACCTCTGAACTCACGAAGCAGTGAATAGCGAGAGGAGATAGCGTCAAGTTTAGCTAGTGGTCATGCGTGGAAGGCGCTAACAAAAGAGGAGCTATACTCTTATCATGGATTTGGGTATCACGGGATTGGAGAAGGAAGAGTCGAGAGCCACGAGTCATGAACTTGCGAGTTGCGAGTTGTGACAAATGCCTTTGGAATTGGGCCTTGGTCATAACGTTGTGGTCACATGAAAAGACGGAGCTCGTGCCTAGTGTTGTTTGCACAGGGGAGTTTTCGAAAGGACCTGTGGATCAATTGAATTGAAATTCCAACAAGGAATCGAAAGAGATGATTCGGCTCAAAGGAGATAAAGAACGATCCTGTAAGCAGACTTCGGCCTGAGGGTCAGGGAGGTCTACATCATTTGGTATCAGAACACAGAAAGATTTATTTGCTTTCTGTAGTAGGGAAAATAAATATTCACCATGCCATCGAGAAGAATGGATAGACAAACACCCAATCTTCCAGAGAAAGGGGAGATGTCAAGAGAAAGGGGTAGGCAGGTGCAAAATATAGCCATGGAAAGAGAGATGCATAACCTACGCGCCAGAGTCGTGGAAATGGAAATAAAACAGAGGTGCACAACCGATGTTGGAGATGTCAGTGAATCTGAAAATGAAGATGAAGATGGACATGAAGAAGAAGAAGTTGCAGCAGAAGATGCAGCAAATGAACGCTTGATTAGGGTTGTTGCAAGAATGGGTGTCAGGGCAAAAATGGACATTCCAGTATATGAGGGAAACTTGGATGCTGAAGAGCTTCTAGACTGGATTAGAGATCTGGACACATAATTTGACTATGAAGATGTCGAGGAAGATAAAAAGGTCAAACATGATATCACAAGACTTAAAGGACATGTAGCATTGTGGTGGGATGAGCTACAAGCTGACAGACACTGCAAAGGAAAGCAGAAAATCAAGAGTTGGGATAGGATGATCGCGAAGATGAAGGCAAAATTTTCTCCGAGGGATTACTAGATTACTCTATTTCAAAGAATGAATAATTTGAGACAGAAGTTGATGTCAGTAAAGGAGTTCAATGAAGATTTCTACAAGCTAAACATCAGGGCAGGTCATCATGAAAGTGATGATGAAAAAATTGCTAGGTATATGAATGGTTTGAGATACGACATTCAAGATGAGATGAGCATGATAACCATCTGAACGGTGGAAGATGCTTATCAGATGGCTCTGAAGGCTGAAGAGAAGCTAAGACGAAAGCAGAGTCAAAGAGGGTGAGGCAGAAGTTAGCCCAGAGGCAAGACAATTGTCCAAGATAGAAATCAGAAACCTAAGGAAGACTGGAAGAAACCTCATACTCAAACTGAGAGAGGTGGAAGCTCACAGAGAGGTTAGTATGCTGATGGAAACACTTTTACTCATACTAGAGGTAGAGGAAGAGGAAGAGGTGGAGTGGTGAAATGCTTCACATGTGGAAAGGTTGGACACAAGTCTTATGAATGTCCAGACAAGAAGAAAGAAGGAGGTGAGACTCACATTGGCGAAGCACAAAGGAGGAATGTTGAGGCAGAGGATGCTGAAGGCAGAAGTTCACTGGTGATGAGGAAATTTCTCTTAGCACCAGAGAAGGAGGTGGAGAGTTCGATCCAAAGGAACATAATTTTTCAGACTACTTGCAAGACCAAATATAGGGTATGCAAGGTCATTGTGGATAGTGGTAGCACAAACAATATTGTTTCTACAGAGATGGTAGAAAAGCTGGAACTGGAGACGATTGAACATCCAAGCCCATACAGAGTTTCGTGGCTACAAAAAGGACATCAGGTAAATGTCACTAAACAATGTTTAGTTGAATTTAAGATAGGAGGATATAACGATAAGATATTCTGTGATGTCATTCCCATGGATGTTTGTCATCTATTGTTGGGTAGACCGTGGCAATATGACAGGAATGTGATTCATGATGGGAGAAAGAACACATACACCCTAGAGAAGAATGGAAGAACTCACATGTTGTTGTCGATTAAGGAAAAAGAGGTGAAACCTGAAGTAAGAAACACTGTACTTCTCATGAGTGGGAAGGAACTTCTTAAGGAGGTTAAGAAGAAGGAAGATCCACAATTCATTGTGGTCAGGAAACCTAGAATTGTTTTGACTAGTACAAGAGTGTATGATTTACCAGAAGAAATCCAGAAGTTGCTGGAAGAATTCATTGATATAGTAGTGGACGAACTACCTCGTTCGTTACCACCGATCAGAAGTGTGAGTCATCACATTGATCTCATACCTGGAGTTAGTTTACCAAACAAAGCAGCATACAGATTGATGCCACAAGAGAATGAAGAGGTCAAGAGACAGGTCCAGGACTTAATGGACAAGGGGTTGGTTAGAGAAAGATTGAGTCTGTGTGATGTTCTGACAGTGCTCAGTCCGAAGAAAGATGGAGGCTGGAGGATGTGTACTGACTCAAGAGCAATCAACAACATAGCCATCAGGTACAAATTTCCATTGCCAAGGATGGATGATCTGATGAATTGCTTGAGTGGGGTGAATTTTTTTTTGAAGATTGATTTGAAAAGTGGATATCATTAGATTCGTATGAGGGAAGGAGATGAATGGAAGACAACCTTCAAGACTAATGAAGGGTTGTATGAATGGCTTGTTATGCCATTTGGCTTAACAAACATGCCAAGCACTTTCATGAGGTTGATGAATGAAGTCCTGAAGGAGTTCATCGAAAAATTTGTCATTGTGTATCTTGATGACATACTGATTTTCAGTAAAATAAAGGCGGAGCATCTGAAACATTTGGCTATGATGATGAAAAGGCTACAACAAGAGAAGTTGCTAATAAACATGAAGAAATCCTCATTCATGAAGACAAAGCTCATTTATTTGGGGTTTGTTATTTCTGCAGATAAGTTGAGGATGGATCCAGATAAAGTGGAGGTGATTAAGAATTGGCCATCACTTAAAAGTATCTTTGAGGTTCAAAGTTTTCACGGATTGGCTAGTTTCTACAGGAAGTTCATCAGGAATTTTAGTGGAATTAGTGCACTGATGATGGACACAGTGAAGAACATACATAAGTCTTTTCACTGGACAGAAGAAGCAGAGAAAACCTTCAATTTGTTGAAAAGGAAAATCACGGAACAACCAATTTTGGTGTTGTCGGATTTTAAAAAGACATTTCAAGTAAAATGTGATGCAAGTGGATTTGCAATAAGGGCAGTATTGAGCCAAGAAGATAGGCTGATAGCATACTTCAGTGAGAAGTTGAATGAAGCGAAAGTGAAATACTCCACATATGACAAAGAATTTTATGCGGTCATACAGGCACTGAAGAAGTGGAGGCACTACTTGATTCCTAAGGAGTTTGTCTTATACAGTGACAATCATGCTTTGCAATTTGTGACTCAACAAGAGAAGTTGAATAAAAGACATAAAAAATGGGTTGAATACATGCATAACTTTGCTTTTGTAATTAAGCATATTTCTGGAACTTCTAACAAAGTTGTTGATGCTTTGAGCAGGAAATGTTTGCTATTGCAGGAGTTCAGAGTCAAAACACTGGGTTTTGATGATCTCAGGGACATGTACAGAGATGATCCAGATTTTAAGGAGGTGTATGAAGCAGTTGAGAATCCAATTCTCAGGGACAGAAGCCAGTGGACAGAATACATGATCCAGGAAGGATTACTATTTAAGGGTAATCAATTTTGTATTCCAAAATGCTCCATGAGGGAGAATTTTCTGAAGGAGAAACATAGTGGAGGATTGGTCGGGCATTTAGGTCATGACAAGACGTTCTCAAAGCTAAATAATTCATATTATTGGCTAGGAATGAGAGAAGACGTCAAAATATTCGTGGACAAATGTAGAATTTGTCAGCATTCAAAAGGGAAGAGGCAGAATGCAGGCTTATATCAACCATTACCCATACCAGAGAGGCCATGGGATGCAGTAAGCATGGACTTCATATTGGGTCTACCGAGAACACAAAGAGGGTTCAACTCGATCTTTGTGGTGGTGGATAGATTTTCTAAAATGGCACACTTTATACCATGTCAGAAAACTAATGACACAACTCATATTGCGAATCTGTTTTTCAAAGAAGTCATTCGACTTCACGGCTTACCAAGGATCATAGTTTCAGATCGAGACACCAAGTTCGTGGGACACTTCTGGAGAACCTTATGGAAAAAGCTGGGAACAAACTTGTCATTTAGTTCATCTTATCATCCTCAAATGGACGGACAGACAGAAGCTGTGAATAGGATCTTGGGAGACTTGTTGAGGAGTTTGGTGACTAAACATCACAGTCAGTGGGACAATATTCTGCCACAGGCGGAATTTCCATATAATGATTCAATCAACAGAAGCACAGGGCATAGTCCATTCCAAATTGTTTATGGCATGCAGCCAAGAGGATTTTCGAAATTGAGAGATTCAGAACAAAATGCAACTAGGAGTGCTAGTGCAGAGGATTTCACAGAAGCAATGAAGGAACTTCACAGCCAGGTGAAGGAGCAATTGCAGAACTCGAACCAGGAGTATAAGTGCAGAGCAGATCAACACAGGAGACAACTTCAATTTGAGGTTAGTGATTTGATTCTGGCACATCTGATAAAGGAGAGGTTCCCGAAGGGGACATATAACAAACTGAAGATGAAGAAGATCGGACCATGTAAGGTCTTGAACAAATTTGGGGCAAATGCTTATGAGATTGAATTACCCGATGGGATCAGAATTTCTTCGATATTCAACATCTCAGATTTGTACCCATACAAAGCTGGAGTAGAAAGTGAACAACCAGAGGTTCAGTGGACAAAACAGATGCCAGTTGCAGAGAAGCCACAGATGGAAAGCATACTGGACAAAAGGGTTAGCAAGAAGACCAGAAGAAAGGAATATTTTGAATACTTGGTCAAGTGGAAGGGACATCTAGTTGAATATGCTAGATGGGAAAATGAAACAGAGATCCAAAAGCATGGACAGACTGTGAAAGAGCTCATGGATAGGAGCCCATGAAAATTTTAAAGAGAGGGAGTATGATGCAGGAGCATCGCCAACAACAAGCGAGCGTGGGACAAACGCCAACGCATTTTGGCACATGATGAATTGTTTGAAATGTTTTGAAGTTTGATACGCCAAAATTAAATGTAATAGTTAAGAAAGGGCGTACTTCTTGATTGGAAATAGACCTTGAGTGATCCGCTCTCATCTGTAGTGGGTAGAGGCATTTATGTATAATTAATGTAAGTAGGTAGACTTAAATTCCTAGATTAGACAGTTTTAGGAGCCAAAGGGAAAACGGATAATAGACACCCTCATTGTATAGTTTTAACATTATTATGATTATGAGAAGAGAATAGAGCATAGGAGAGCAGAAGCAATTAGCTATTTAAAGTAAAAACCCATGTACAAAAGTTCTGGATTAATACAAAAAAATTTAGTTCAGACTCATGGTGTTCAATTTCTTTCTGTGTTTGTACTTGCTAATTGATATATGCTTGTTTACTCTCTGTTATGCATTTTATTTGATGCATGAATGTATGATTTCATATTTAATGTCTGAAATCTAGAGAGAGAGAGAGAGAGTAAGGAATGAGTTTCAATTGTTTCTCTGTCTGAGAAAGAGTTTTCCTGCAAGGAGTGTAACGAAATCATCTACAAGGAGTGCATTGAAGGGTTCAAATTTTCAATCTCTGAAATCTCAGGAGGGATAACATTGTTCTCATCCTCGCAGAAGTGCAAGTTGATTATAGGAGCCGTGCAAAGTGTGCACAAGTCAAGTAGAGTCTCAGAGCTCACAACCTGAGGGAGTTATTGAAGGATTGTTGTTGCAAAGAGAGTGCATAGAGTCAAAGAATTCAATACTTAGAGGTATTGAAGGGTTGTCGCAAGGAGTGTGTACAAGAGTCTTCTTGAAGACTCGAGTTGTGGAGAAAACTCAGAAGGGATAGAGTCTTCGACATTGTCGAAGAGAATCTCAAGAGGGATAGTGCCTTGAAGTGTTGAAAGAAGGCACAACGATGTTGTTTTGCTGGTGGACAAGTTTCATGAAGGCGTACTTGTTCATTTCGCAGGAGTTGTTAAGGAGGAATTAGATGGTTGAAATTATCTGTGGAGAATTCGCGAAGTTACGAGGGCCATCAGATCTTGTAGAGGAGTAGGGAAGTTACAACAATCATTCTTCAAGTGCAAGCTTGGGAGAAATCAGACTGTTGGATCACTCACATAATCTCATTTCGTGGATTCGCGAGTTGAAGGGTCAAAAACCTTGCATCAAGATTCATGAGGTCGCGAGGTGCAAAGTCCCAAAATAGAGAAAGAATGTGAGTCGTTCGATTGGAAGAAGGACACGTGTCACGAGATCCTCTCTATCGAGGATTCAGACATCAGAGGTCAGAGAGAGAAGTCCTTAGACTTCATGAGTGGTGAAGTCACGAGGAGATCGGGACCATCCATTTGAGGACGACAAGTGGCAGAGATCAAGGGATCTCGTGAAATCAGAGGTTCGCAAGGTGAGAGCCCAGGAGTTGGGTGCTCCAAGTCACGAGTGGTGAAATTGCGAGGAGTAGGGATAGCCATTTGATCTAGGTCAAGGGAGAACAGTTGGATCAAGAGCTTCATTGTGCATTTGGAGGTTCAGAGGTTGGGAGAACCTATTATTGACATCA